>JAPYYX010002307.1:0-23744 GCA_030522605.1 Cremastinae sp. B BG-2022a | reverse complement strand
AGAACTTTGTTTTATGATGAAAGAAAACTTCCCACCAAATTTCATCCAAATCGGAAAGGTTCGATTCCAACCATTTGTCGAATTGATATGGAATTACTCTCAACAATTTTCCGAAACAAAATGTTTCAAAAATTCTTTATAAAAAAATGTCACAAGCAAACGAAGTGAACAATGAATAAAGTACCAAATCGAAAAGAAAGTCTCTTCTTCTAAAATGTGGTGAGAAAAAATGTACAACAGTAAGCGATGGTTGCTACGTTGATAACCGTACAAAGTATATTGAATTTTTTTTCTCATCTTCCTCTCATCTGTCGATTGATCGACAATTAATTCGTTTACATTCTGGCGTATCTATATATTTATATATAATATATTTATGTATATTTTTTATCGCAAAAGAGTCAATGATATTTAACAAATTTCGCGAACCTCTCGTTACAACTATTTACAAAGCAATCTTTCATTCATTTGAGCGAGGAACAATTTGGTTTTTCATTCGTCGATTTCCCTGATTACCATCAGATGCGAGCAGATTTTTCATCCGTCCGTCGTTATCTTCGTATTGCTTCTTTTTTTTCTCGATATTACATTCTTGTGTTACGAGTCTGAGCTTGCGCTAGGTTTTATTTTTTTGAAAAATTAAATTCGCATTATTTCTCTTCTGTTTTTCTTTTTTTCAAATCCTACATTGCTATATATTTTGTTGAAAATTTGAATAACTCATATGCCAACCAATTCACCAACGTAATCCCGAATAAAAAAATGAACAATCAGTCACAAAAAGTTGTTGTTGAGCATACTGGCTCAAAAATTCGTATCTCGTATTCCAGGAAATGTTCTTTTTCACTTGAATAAAAATTTAAAAGAGTTGGTAAAAAAATGGAGTCGATGTTCGCCGACTCTTGTCCTAACTCTAAGCGATAAACTCGCACATCGTTTTTTATACACCATACTTTTAGTCTTTATTGAATGAGATCTCGAATCTCTGCAAGATGTATATTTTTAATTCTACAAAACAGATATTTTTATCTTTTGTTTCTAATGTTGTAAAAAATTGTTGGTAACAAATTTTATATAAAAAATCAACTCATATGGAGAAGTTAATTAATTTTTCCAACTTATTTCAGTACAACTAAAAAAATAGTTTTTTTGTAAATTATTTTTTTGCAATTTGAAAACCTGATAATTATTTCAAATAAAAATATCTAGTCTGTAGAACTTGACGTGTCTCCTCAAGGTCTATTCTGACCTCGGACATTTTTCGATTTTTATATTTTCCTCGAGAAAACAAGTTTTCGATTTTTTTTGTTCTATCTGCTTAATATTTTAAAGATTTTGCATAAAGCGCTGCGGTCGCCTGCATACTGTCTCCGTTGCAGCGTCGAAGTTCAGCTATCACTGCATCACGCGGAAATCCAAGATTTACGAGTTCCCTAACCGTTGCTTCCGTGAAGGAATCGGTGTTCAGTATCGGAGATTCAGACGTAGCTGCCGAGTTCGACGCACCCGTTGAATTAACTGCGTTTTGGCCGTCTGTCAAGAAATTAAAGACAATTAATCTCGAGCTTACGGGTCGATGACCACTTTTTTCATTTCATTGTCCAGACTGCGAGGAATGAACGTTGGCGATAGTTGGAGTTGGAATCGAGAGGAATTTGACAAATGATTACAATTGCCAATGAAGGATTGCTTAACAGGTAATTTTGGATTTTTACTGAAATTCGCATAATTGGCAAAAAAAACTTAAATTTTCTTGATAAAATGACATTTTCAAAACAATATTAATATTCTTCATTATACAGCGAGCATCCTTTAAGGAGGAATGGTAGATATAATCCATGTCAAAAGTATTTTCCGAACGAAAATTTGCGAAAGTTTGATTTTCTAGTCTTTTGAAAGGGTTCTGAATTTTTTGTGTATTAGCTACAATAGAGATTAACAACTTCTGATTATTAATTGAACCATTTTAACAATTAACATTGTTTAAACAATTAAAATAGAAAATTTTAGTTAAATGCTTTCAAATTTTGGAATTAGCATTGAACACTCATATGAAACGTAAAAAAAAAATTTCAGAGAGATTGTACCTTTTTTGTTTATGTTTAGGACATTTATATGAATTTTCCATAAGACACAATGTTAAATTTTAAAAGTTTGAAAGTTCATAACTTTACAACCATTTAGTGAATCATCCTCAAATTTGGCACAAGGATTTTCAACTTTTTCGTACCATTTTAAAAATAGAGTCAATTCCTCCTTAAAGAAACAAAATTGTTTTGGGTAGCGTAGTATTCCAATTTAGCGAATTTCAGTGTGCTATTTATTGAAGGATCGAGGACTAAGGATGGCCCGGACAGATACATACTTACCCTGCTGCTGCCTCAATTTTTTCGCCTCCCTCGCACTGTCTTCCAGAGCTCTCTGGTAATCTCTGTCATCTATAGAGGCATCGCTGTTGCCACTCAATCTCGCGCATTCTGGTAACTCGCCTGATGAATCAAATTTTATCATTTCAATTTCCTTATCTTTTAATAATAGCAAAAAAGTAATAAAGCCATAAAACGAAAAATAGAGGTAACCGAAACGGAAATATAATAAAATGCACCTTCGGTTAAAAATGGCGTTTCCGTTCCAGTAGTACCGATCGTAAGAATATTTTTTTTCAGATCTATGCAACATTGATGTCGCTTGAGCATATCAAGTCCAAGAAGCATGTCCATCGGTTGTTCCTCGAGAACACTGAAGGACGTCGTCAGATGGTCATTGCCGATCTGAATCTGCACCATGTGAATTCGTCCGATTATTTTTTGCACGCCTACGCCCTTGGCAACACCCGCCCACCTGGTATCCACCAGTCGCATTATGTGACATCGCTCCGCGCAAGCTGCTGACATTATTGTTGTTTGTGCACCTTCAAAAACAAAAAAAAATGTTTATATTATTATTTTCATATTTTCGTTTTCAAGAACATTGAATAATAATATTTTCTGTAACTTGCAAGTTTGCAAGTTAACGGAAAATAAAATTCTCAACGAAAATCGAGTTGAGATAAAACTTTTTTATGTTTTTTCCTTCCCGACGCGATACTCGGTGCAACGACCACACGCTGAGAATCTTTTCTCACAAATCGCGAATAAATGGTCTAAAAATAGCAAACGGTGGAGGCGTCGGATACCTTGTAATAGCGCAACCGTCCTGTTCAAGGTGGAGGCTCTCTTTGTGTATTTATAAATAGAAAATCTTTAACGATCGTTGTAACAAACAAAAACACAGAAATTGACTTTTCATTGTTTTTTCCTGTGACTCAGAGAACAGAGGAAGAAAATGACAAAACTCTTTGAAAAATACGAAAATAATATCTCATTATCAATTTCCTCAAAGAGATACGATGAATAATGCGAAAACGTAAAAGTGACGATGTTGAATTGATTTTGATTTATACCTGAATCAATAAATGCTTTGACAGGAAAACCGTTGACTTTGCAATTAATATAGAGCATCACAACAGTGCCGAAAGTCTCGGGATTGTATTCCATTGCCGCTTCCATATTAGCTTCGATGTTTTTCCGTTTTATTTCGTCGGCGATGAGTCTCTGTGCCTCCGTGTCGAACGGATCGGCATTCATCATTCTCACTCTCTGTGCCTGGCGCTCTTCCCTTGCTTTTACTTGTTCTTTTAGTACCATTGAAAATTTTTCTGAAATTCAAATTTAAATGCCATGTTATCAAACTTTTTTTGTGAATTTTTAACGGTGTGTGAACACGGTCCGAGAACTGTGTCCGAGTCCTAGCGAGAAAATTTTTTAATCTTCAAATTCCGATATTTGGTCCAGCAAAATTAGAAAAAAATCGCAAAAGATAACATGTTTGAGCCTCATTGATAAGTTTTCTGTGATTTCCTGACGGAAATTGGAAAATATTACAATCGAAAAATTTTGTTATCAAAACTCGGACATATTTATAACCAGAAATTCGGATTGTGTTCACACACCTTAATACGAGAAAAAAGTCATATTGACAATTTAAAAAATAAAAAAAATAATATTACAACATTAATAATATTACTAAAATGATAAAAAATAAACAAAAAGTAATGGAAAAAACATTCACCTAAATTTCCTGAGAGTAATGCGTCTGCTAGTCTGGCATTGTTTTGCTTGAGCAGAGCCAGCTGATCAGGATTTGCGAGGAACATTCCCCTTATCACCGCAGGATCATCCTGGTTCCATGGATTTTGAACTCTTTGAGGATTTTGACTGCTGGACGGCGCGCCGGGCACTCTGATGCTGCTAAAGTCAAGCAGCGGCAATGCTAAAATTATTCACACATGTATAAAAATTTTAAAAATGCCAAATAAAAAAATAAATCACAATTATTCACAGGTCAGCCATCAAATATTATTGAATAAACGTGAATATAAAAAAAATAATAAGCAATAAATTTTCCAAAAAAAATTCACAATTTTTTTCAAATATAAAACGAAATATAAGATAAATTTTTACAACCATAGATTGCAAAAATAATAGCAAAGATAGTAAAAAATTATTTTTATATTTTGAATAATTTCGGAGCAATAAAAACATTTTAGGTTAAGTATTCGGGGTGAATATCGAGATAAATAATTATAAATGTTTTAAGTTAAGAAAAAAAAGAATTTTGGAAAGAAGGGATTACAGTCAAGCGGACCTCCGTTGAGCGGTTGCTGAACGTTCATAGCTGGCCCGCTCTGATGCATGTGCTGAAGAATGACAACATCGCCGTCCCGTATCCCGTGATCCTTGAGCGATTTTTTATCGTCCATGAGAGGCCTGCCGTTGAACGCGATAACGATTTCGTGAGCCGGCACACCGCTCTCGATCTCGCAGAACGCTTTGAAATTCTCGAGCTCGAGTTCCTCGCTAACGTCAAGAACGAAGATATCATCTCCGAGAGTGGTCACTGTCACTTTCATGTTGATCGATGATTTATATCAATTTTTCCTCGTATCGAGTATACCGCGCAAATCTTTATTCTACAAACTCGATTAATTTAATCAATTTATATTATAATTTTTGTTTTCGATACGAAGCGACACGGGAATTTCGAAACAAACAATTTCGAAGCGATTTCGACGACGAAACGCGCGCGTACGATCGTCCAAGCTTGGCGTCCTCGGTCCAGTAAACCCACGAACACATAAACGCGAAACGATGCCACTCCGAAAACGAGATGCGAATTTTGCTTATTTACCGAGAAATACGATTCTCCGGAGCACCGGGATGGACAAAGACGGGACCGAGGGGGTTAAGGGGTGGAATGATAAACAGTTTCGTATGTGTGGGATGTAAACAGCAACCCAGCTCAGCAAAAATGTATTCTCAGAGTTTACGAGAGTACAGTCTGAAGTACACGCCAAACGGCGGTAAATGGACTTTTACCGGCTGTCGGTAAAAACGTTCGCGACTTTACCGACCGAGCTCGAAAGTTAAAAAATCAATCAAGAGGGTGCGCTTTATTTTTCATACTCCAAAACGAACTCTAGAGCACGTCGTACACGTCAAATTATTATTTTCCCCTCGCAAATATTGTGACACTTGTCAAAATTTGGTTACACGAGAAATTTCGTCTTCGTGTATATTTGAAAAAAAATTAAATGATGGAGGGCGATCTGC
Source organism: Cremastinae sp. B BG-2022a (assembly GCA_030522605.1). Lineage (NCBI taxonomy): Eukaryota > Metazoa > Arthropoda > Insecta > Hymenoptera > Ichneumonidae > Cremastinae sp. B BG-2022a. Next base: position 18,093 of record JAPYYX010002307.1, on the reverse strand, counting down.
TCGGGAAACCGAACGACGATTCGCAATTTATGTCGTTCCAAGACTTTTCGCCGATAAATCGCGCAGGTGGGACCGGACAGGCACAAATTGACATCACTTCGCCGAATCAACAAACTTTCGGGAATTTTGACAATGATCCTACGGGAATCGGTATCATGGAGGAACTTCAAGGAATGCCACGTGCCCAAGACGGTGTCAATGGTTATAAAAAATTTATCGTACAATAATTAACTTTATCGTAAAAATACGTTAAATATTGTTTTTACTCATTGTCAGACGTTATTGTTCGCTTTTCAGAAAATGTACCCAGGAGTTTTTGGACGATAGAATATTATCAAAAATTCTTCAACGTCGACACAGAGATAGTTCTTCAACGATTGAAAAGGTCGATGCTGCCGCACGTGTCGGATAATTATCTCATTTCGCAGATTCGACCGAATCCAGATCTCTATGGACCTTTCTGGGTGTGCGTCACTCTTGTTTTTTCTCTAGCGATGAGCGGAAACATTGCGAATTATCTTCAGAATGCAAATAATGGAAAATACCACTGGAGATACGATTTTCACTTGGTTTCGTATGCGGCGACGTGTATTTTTCTGTACGCCTGGTTGTTGCCCGTTATTCTTTGGGGCGCTCTCAAATGGACCAGCAATTCGGACCAGATGGAAAACGAATTGATAGAAGTATGTGGGGGTTTGAAAGTAATTGAGAATTTTTGGATCGTAAAAGTTATGAGATTAATTCATTTTTTAGTCAACCGCAGCTCCTGGCATGCTGGAGTTACTCTGCCTTTACGGATATTCTTTAGCAATTTACATACCGATCACGTTTTTGTGGACTATACAAATTACCTGGCTTCAGTGGCTATTGGTGGGAGTTGCCACCTGTTTGTCCGGTGGAGTTTTGCTTCAGTCTTTGTTACCGATAATCACAGGTATGGAAAACAATTTTTTAAGGTATTACTATCGCGAAAATTGTTTATTTACGAAAATTTTGAAAAAAATGTTTTGAATGTAAAATTTATAAATCGATTGAAAAAAGAGAAAAGTAATTCTAAGTCTAGTTTTTTAGTTATTCGATTTTGAAGTTTTGTGATTCTTCCATTTAAATGCGTAAACGCGGTGAAAAAATAAAATAACTCAAAAACGGTATTTACCATTTTCATAGAAAAAAAGGAGATGTTAGAGTGGTTCGCAAAGAATATTCAGAAAAAAAATGAGCTTGGTCTACCATCTACTTTTAGAGAAAAAAATTATTTAGTGAAAATCATACAATTATTTAAATGAGAGAATTTTCAAGGTTTGGAAAATGATAACACGGAAATTTCGTAAAATATACCCACCATATTTACTTATTTTTCATCGATGAAAATCTTAAAATTTATCAAAATTAAGATATTCCTTGCATCAAATAATTATCTTCAGATTTCACCGAAACTTTGCAGAAACATCCTTTGATGTCACATGAACAACTGTGTAAAATTTTAGGGGCAGTTACCGACTGAAAAATCAAGATATTTATTCTTGAAAATCGTCATTTTTCGCAATCTCCCATAAGAGCCCATGTTAAATATCACGAAATTAACGACGAGTATCTCGATTTTTCGGTCGGTGAAGCCTATTCAAATTTTGCACACATTTTAATATAACATCAAAGAAGCTTCAATTAGTTTTTTACAAAAATTTGAAGACAAAAGTTTTTATAATTTTGTTTATTATATAACTAATAAACTTTACGTAGGATCGATTTGAATTTTGAGTATGTTTTTCTTTAATTGATTTGCAATAACTCTTCCTAATGGACTTAAATGCTCAGTCCACTTGGAATATGAGAAAAAACGAGATCAAAATTTCGATACCTTCCCTCGCGCTAGGAATACCTTAATTTTTTAAAAATTACAAAAAGGGGCCCCTTTAATTACTTACAAAAATTCCAATTTTAATAGATATTTTTAAATTAAAAAAATTACATTTGTACTGTGAATATTTCTCATCAATATTTTTCAATAAATTTCAGGCAAACAGAAGCCGATTTTCATTGCCATAATTTTGGGAATGCATCTTCTCCTCGCCGCGGGTTTCATGCTCTACTTTTTCCACGACAGTTCGAAGGCCCCAGTAATACCGGAAGTAATCGCTACGACAGCACCACCGGTTGCAAAAGTCGCAAAAGTTGTTGCAACCACGATAGCCTCAGTCGTGGCTGGCAAGAATCACACGTAAGAATTTCTCTTCCCAAATCTCCAAACTCGGAGTGTAAAAAACTTTACGAATCAATTCACAATTGCTTCGTTAATTCTGCTAAACGAATTTATTCCTTTTGTACCATAAATTAAATAAAAACTACAGGAATATAAATAAATGTAAGGAAAGAAAATTTAAAACTTCCGAGTTCAAAGCCATTTTTTTATTAAGCTCTTAACTTTGGACAGGGACATAAATTACGTGGACACTGTTGAGTATGGTCACAGTACGAATCCGTACACATTGTATTTAATACAACATATAATTCCAATCACTAATTGTACATAATTTATTAGTTGCTTAGGACAATGTTTCGTTCGGATTAATAACAATTGTGACAAAAGGCAACATTTATTTCTCAGTGGATATAAGAGTATATGCATCTGTATATATTTTGTTTCTCATCCACTTTTGTTATTATCTTCGACATTTATCATCTACGTGTACCGGGTGTCAAAAAATTCGATGTCGAAATTGATAAAATTAGATCGTAGGACAAAATTTCGAGTCGAATGTAATTTGAAAATTTTTCGGTGCGAGGACGTCGAGTCGTCGAGTATTGAGAGTAAAAGCTAATCGCACGTGTACACGTGACGTTCAATGATTGGCTAAGCTTCGATCGTCGTAAACTTCTAAACGATTTGTCGAATCGAGAAATGCTCAAAAACTTATCGTCTCAAAATTTCATGTTTACTAAAATTTTATTAATTATAATTTAAATAAAATTTTATCTACGATCATCGAACAATCGTTTTGTTATTTTTGCCTATTTTTTTCTATGTCGAAGCCAAGATTAATGTTATTTTCACTTCTCTTTTCTTTTGGATTGTCTCTTGAGCTGTTTTTGGTTCTCCACTTTTACTGCAAAAGAAATTTGTTTTTCTTTCCTATTGTGATGAATTTTATTCTTCTTTTTCGAGTAGAAAAAATATTGTGCGTCGTGACTCACCCTCTCGCTTGAATATTCGATCTCGTTCTTTCACTTGACGGAAAAAATGTTGCGATGAGAAATCAATATGAATCGTAGTGATGGATTTTTTTTCAAATTGAAAGATTTATTTTTGCAGATTTCTAACAAATTAATATCTCAGCTGATTATTTAAATCAAATGCAAATTTATATATTCATTTTGTACTTACAATCTGGATTTTTTACGCTTCTAAAAGTTAAATTTGAAAGATTATATTTTTAATTTAAAAAAACTCAAAAATGGGCATAGAATTTTAACTCTCCACTGATTAATTTATCATTAAAAAGAAGACTCGACACCAATTATTAAATAAAAATAAAAATTCCTCATCAAGCAAGCAAAATATTCTTAATATATCATAATTTAAACTCTTAATTTTCAATAGTGAAATAAATATCATTGAAATGAAAAAATTCACTGTAAAATAAAAATTCTGCCAATGATCAAAACGTTTTAATTATTTTTGATCAAAATTTTTTTAAGAAAATGAAAAATAAAATATGGAGTGAAAGTCAGGAGTGGATGAATGAACGAGATTTTTGACGTGTTTGAAAAAATGCTGGAGACGTCATTTACGACGCTCGTGCATTCCAGTTTATTGTTATTATATAATAACGTTGGCATCTCTCTCATTTTTCTCTTTTAACCAAAGTTGCATTTTTTATAAACCTCTTTCTCTCTCTCTCTCTCTTTTCTTTCCTCATCCTTGTTATTTTTTTTCACGTATTCGTATCGTACATATATATAATATATATTTTTCATCAGTACATGGAATATATACGTGTCTAGCGGCTTCGAAAATATCACGCAATACCGAAGCTTTTTTTTTCCTTTTCATTATTGAATATTATTATTATTCATCACCTTAAGCATTAGTCTTTAGTGTTTGATTATTCTACAATATTTTACAGAGAATTGTGGTTCGGTCACACGAACAAACGTAGTGAATTTCAAAACAAATTGACGCTTTTTAATCAGTAAAATAATAATGATCGTAATACATGAGCCTTCGTAAATCGTCCTTTTGTTATCTGTCAAAAAAAAAATGCATCGTGGAAAATTTTTTAAATTTTGTTTACACGTTAAAATGTTTTTTTTCTGAATTTGAGTATTTTTCAAAAAAATCGAAAAAATTGTAGTTTTGGTCAATATTTTCTTTTTGTACCAACGATGCAACCGGAAAAAGACGAGAAATTCAGGCTCTCGTGTGATCTAGGCTGCACACCACCAAGCGATATTTTTTTTTATTATTTTTTCTCATTTTTTTTCCTCTCCGTTAATAACAATTAATATGCTAAATATAGTCAGGCCATTTATTATTAAAATATATATTCTAAATATCGCGAGTAGACTTGAGAAAACCCCTGTGTGTTTTATTATATTTTTATTTACGTGTCAGTGGATAAAATGATTTTTCTTTTCCTTTAAATTATTTTAAGTAAATTCGTCACAAATTTTCGTACAATTTAGCAACACGTCGATCGAGAATTTTTCAATTTTTCATACATTTACTTATTTTGTGTTTTATTCTCGAATTAGCCACAATTTTTTTTTTATTAATGGAAAGACGAAAATTATTTCCATTCCCAAGCTATTTATCTACCCTTTGTACTTTCGTCGGATTTGGAAATAACTTGAGGTTCGTCTTTCGTTGACATAAATCTTCAAGGACATTTTACCATGCGATACATCCATGCAGGGCGTGGAAAAAATTATAATTTAAAGGTTGTACAAAATTAAAATTAAAAAAATGTCTTGACAGATTTTTTTTGCAATTTTAACAATTATTAAGAATTTTCGATACCAATAAATAAAATATTAAAAAGCCCTTCCACGCCCTATTTACATATTTTTTCTTGGCCTTAATTTATTAATCATATTCGACCTCAATTTACGTTCACTTTACAAAGAGTTATTTATCAATTTTGAAACTTAAAAAAATCAAATTCTCCAACTGAATTGTTTAAATTGACGATCTCATCTGTCATATCGTGTTTCTTTTTTTTCTAAAATTTATGAGTGCGTATACGTGTTTGGGAGTCGTGTTTTATTTTACAATAAGGCAATCCTAAGTGAAATAGACTCAATAATTGTGGCTTTCAGTTTTTTTCTGCTCGAACGACGACACTTTTTTGTTTCATTCTCAAAAGAATTTGTTAACGTTGAACAACAAAAAATTAATTTTTCAAACTCGAATGTCAATAATTACAATTTCATTGACAGACGATAATTATTTTTTGAATTGTTCAAATAACAAAAAAAAATATTCGTATTGTCGAAAATTGTTTAGTCTAATGGCGATAATCGCAGTGTAAAACTAAATGTAAGCACAATCGAACGAAATAATAAATAAGGATGTCGCTCCGTGACCGCAAGGTAGTACAATATTTCATATTTTTATATTTCTTATTATGTATAATATATATGTATATATAATATAATACAAATATAATAACGTAATCGTATAAGATTGTTTAGTTGTGATAAATCGATTTAAACCTACGTTTCGTATAAAATGTTTGCGAAAATGTGAGCTTTTCGCCTCTAGGAGATGATTGATAGATTTTTCCACTTTTTTACTTCATTACCACAATGTTTTTCATTTCGTCCGTTTATCAGCAATTTTTTTTCTGGATTTTGCTTAATTTGTGTTGATTTTTTTTCTTTCTAAAGAGCAAAATCACATATTGACGTAAAATCTTTTGATTTTTTTTTTTTCAAAATAAGCATTCTTGGATACAAAATTTGAGTCATTGAAATTTTGTTGGAATGCAACGAGAGAAAATGAAATATTTATTCACTCAAAATAAAAAATTATTGGAGAATTAACATCGAAATTTGTTTTTAATTTTAAGTGAAAAAAAATTCAAATGTTTTTAAGATAAATTAATTTTTTTATGAAAAATTTAATTAAAATAAAATTTTTTGAGGTAAGTAAATAAAAATGTTTCTTTCGATGCACTCCAACAATGTTAATTTCCGGTTGACAATTTTTTAAGGGTCTACCATCAATCACCCAATTCAGCAAAAATATTTGGATACTCGCGTTACCAGGTACATCACTAGAATCCTACGACGATAAAACGAACAAAAGTTATATAATCGATGAATAAAATAAAATAAAAGGAAAAAAAAACAAGAGAGAAAATTCACGCTCACTACGAATGTACAAGAATAATAATCTATACTTTTTTTCTCCCCTTTACACGTACAGTTGTATTTAAATCCTAAACGAATAATCAGTGAGATTATGTACGGAGATATTATGCTGTAAAACGAACAATTTTTTTTTCCACCCCATTCCTTCGTTATTTTTTTTTTCTTAATCGTAATCCGTCTCGTGGATTACTAACGCGCGGAATACTACAATGGAGCGTAATAGTGAACATTGAGAACATTTAGAACAGTCAGACAGATTTTAATTGAAATTTTCATCTCTTTAAATTCTAGTCTCGAAGTCTAGGCTCGGCAAATTCCCTGTCACGGAGCTATCAATTTTTTAAATAATTATTTTTTTCAGTTATTTTATTTGTAAATTATGTAAATTAATATTTTTGGGTTTTTTTTCAGTGAAAAAAGAAAAGGAAATTGAGAATACACGAATCGTCACTTGACTCAGTCCTGATCCCATTTAATTGTACATTTATTTACGGAGGCGTGCGGACGGTAGAAATATCTTTAAACACTTTCGAACAATTCGTACGTCGTTCCGGGATCGATAGCTTCGCGACAGCTCGGAATTTTCTTCAGCTCGAAGTAAAAATTTTTTTGACGAGAACACAAATCGAGCTTATTTTTAAAAAATTTAATTTTCTTTCACAATTTTAATTTTTGACATAAAAATATTATATAATATTATTAATTTTGTGACTTATCAAATTCTCAGAATTTAAAACGTTACTGTAAAATTTTTTTAAGAATTTTTTTAGACTAAAAAATGAAATTATGATTTAAAAAATTATTGGAATTATAAAAATAAATCCGATCTGTCATTCTGTTAAAAAAATTCACCTCGAGCAAACGAAAGCGATAGAATTTGCCTCGCAATAATATAACTCTCTACCGATTCCAAAAATATTTCATCTTTCGTTCCTTAACGTAATTTCAATTTTTTTTTCTCTACTTTACCCACTGCTCTAAAATGCTACCTCCCTATCCTCTACAATTTCCTCTCTCCACCCAGCTACAAATTCACAAAACTTCATGCACTTAAGACTTATTTTCGCAAGCCTCGCGTTAAGAATTTTTATTATACACACATGTATACAATTTTTCATGTGAGAAAAAAGAATGGAGAAAAGGATCAATGAAAAATTGAGCGAAAATAACAATTTGTTCCTCTCACAATGCAGTCAAGATAAAAAATTGTTTTTTTTGTCTCTCAAAATACAATCGATGACAAAAAGTTCTCTCAATTTTTTTTTCTACCATTTTTTAACTCACATTTTATCTCTTCTCGTCCTCGTCAATTTTCCTCACTTCAATTCTCTTCCTCGTCGAATTATTTATCATCATTTAGGCACTAAATCTAACCCTAACCGATATCTCCTCGTTAATAAAACTTTATGTACAGAATTAAAAACTCGTCCTGGCGAGGGCTTAAATTCAAAATTTTAGTATTAAATCGTTTCTCCTAATTTTAAATCCCGACTACTGTAACTCAAGGTAGTTCCGGCGCGGCAGTCAAGTTCAAAAGTTTTTCTACACGTAAACTAAAGGCAAAATAATAAAAAAACGAAATTTCGTAGATTTTCTCAAAATTTATCTTGAATTTTATTTAAAAATAAAATATACGAGTTAAATTAAAAAATAATTTCATCGCTTGTCATGAATTTATTATTTAAAATTACGATTTTTATCATGGGATTACAAATTACGTAATTTGCAAATTTTAAAAAATAAACGTGATGTCTGAGCGATGAAAAATTTTTGAATTCGACACATATTTTTTTGACACTAAAAAAAATTCATACAAATATTTTGAGAAAATCTACAAAAATTCGTTTTCGCGCAAGAATTACCTTAATCGACGGGCTACACGAAAAATTCTTTATAAACGACTTAATCGCAGTTACATTAATAAAATATCACAACTAGAACCATTGATACAGTTATTTGTATATATAAATATATATACATTTATTTTATGTTTTTTTTCGGCTTTTATTCGCTATTTATCGAGTTTCCAAGATTCCCTTAAATTTTAATTAGGTAATTGTTCTTCAGTGTGTGGTTTGTTTATCTAGAGAATTTTTAACGTTTACGGTTCAGGGCATGACTCGCGAGTGACTATGGGCTTAAATTTTTGTTTTCGATTTCCTTTCGTTTTCGTCAATTTTATTTCTCTGTCGATATTTATTCACCTCGTCGTCATTTCTTTTTTCGCTTATTTTTCCTAAATATTTTTTACCTTAATTTTCGTTATTTCGTTTTCATCATTGTTTTCGTATTTTGATCGATAACTTTTTTAGTTTAATCTTTTCCTTTTCCAGTCTTTGCCTTTTTGTAATTTTAGTTACTTGATATTCACTTTGTTTCTTTCACTTCTTTCTTTTTTTTACATTCTTGCCTCTTCCCTTTTCGCTTTTGTATTTTCTCTATTATATTTTTCCAAATTTTTGTTCGTTCTAATTTTTCTGTAAGTTTTTACATTTCGATAATTTCTCTCTGTACTTCTTTCCCTCTATGTTTTCCATACATTTCATCGTCAAAAAAATGCGAAATGACTCTTAAACGATATGTTTCATCTCTTTGACACTTTGAGTTTAAGAAGAACGGACTCTGAAGACTTTGCAACGAAAAACATGAAATGCAAAATAATTTAATTAATTTTTCATCTTCATCAAACAAGAGCAGTTCTCTAATATGAGATTGAAAATGGCACCAATGACCAATTGTCAAATTGTCATTCAATTTTTTTTACAATCACGATTTTTTTATCACTCTAATCGTTTATTTGAATTCTAATTAAAAAATGAAAAAAATATTCTTTAAATTTCCATTCTTTCGATATTGAAACATTTTTTTCAGTGGCTAAAAATTCATTTAGAACGTTTTTTAAAAAATGTCATGAAAATGAAAACAATGGAGAAAGTAAAGGTCCACTCTCTCGCTTCGAATTACACTTTGTCCGATACTTTTATTTTTATGACATTTACAAGTAAGTTTGTTTTTCTGTGGAAAAATACATTCTCTCTTGTACGAGCTTTGACAAAATGCTTCTCATCTTTCTTCAACATTATTCTGTACATTTAGGACACATTTTGGGAAAACAAAAATGAAAAATGGATTTCCATGCACGTGCCAAATTTCATCATTTTAACAATTTTTTTTAGACAAAAATTATCAGAAAAAAAAATTACATTCGATAAACGATCAGAGTGAGTAAATCATTCGATCAAATTCTTCTTTCGAAATTACTGAATGAAAATTATGGCTGATTTTTCACTATCAAAATTCTGTGAGCTTTATGAGTCGATTATACAAATTTTATAAATATTCTGATGGAAGCATACGCGTGATGAAAACATGGACTATATAAATCCCGAAATTACTTTCGTGCCATTGAATTTTGCATCGTCAAGAAAAATTTTTCCTTTCACTGAATAAACGAAAAAAAAATCCTCAAATTAAAAAAAATTTCTTCCGAAAAAAAATCAATGCTAATTTCTGTATTTGTTTCAAAATAAAAAGAAAAACTTTAACGATGCAATCTCCAATTGTTTCCCTCTCGCCAGATGCATAATCTTGAGGCCTAATTTAAAAATGACTCTCGTCTCTAGCTTTTTTTATCGATAGACGATTTTCCCTCAAAATTTATCATTTTACAATTCATCAACTTTCCCTCTCGCCTACCCGTGTAATAATAATAATAATTACAATAATAATAATAATAATGTAGTATACAATATATGTATTTGTTACAATTAATTGTCAAACAGGCACATCGACTTGGTTAAATATTCTCCCCATTTTTGCGACCCTCCATCCCCACTCCCTTATTATATTTTCCCGTATTTTTTTTTTACAGCGACAATAGCAATCGTGATGTGTGAGTAACGGCGATAAACGATATTTTAATATTATACTTGTCATCATTAGGTCTCGTTTTACGTCCTCGCGAAGTTCGTGGATTTTTGACTCTCCCATGAATTCTCACAAATCATTTTTTCGCATCTCGATTTGTCTCTCTTTTGCTCTCTCAATTGGTCTATTTCCTCTCACAAATCTTCATTCTCAAATTTTCTCGCATCTCGTTTAGTATTTTCTCTTATAATTTTTTTTTCACAATCCATTTCTCACAATTTTCCTGTCTCGCATTTTCTTTCAAAATTTTTCTTACGATTTATCGCTCTCAATTTTATCTCAAAATTGTACTCTCTCGATACTTTTTTTTCTTTCATACTTTTCGTTCTTCTTCTCATTTTCCTCTTTCTCGTTTATCGGGAAAGAGAGCTCGATCCGAAACAAAATGTAAAACGCGTTTTATATTAGGATTCGCGTTTCTGGGCCCTGGTATCAATTTCATTTTCTCCCTCGAATATTTAATTCTCCTCAGCAGGAATAAGCCTCTCGATTCTCGTTTGATTTTGTTTCCTCATCCCAAAGTCAAGGACGCAAATAACGTATTTGTACAATATTAATCCGGGCCGCTTATTCCCTCGTTTTACAATTAGAATTGAAAAATCTTCGAGACTCCCCGGTCGCGAACGAAAACCACTCCCGGTGGTTTCGAGAGGCTTAGCAATATTATAAAAAAAAATAATAATAATCTCACGCTACGCTCCATGCTTATTTTTTACACGCCAATTATCGTGCGCGACGTTATCCACTAAATATTAACGACAGGCTAGTTTTTCCATTTTCCCTATTTTCATTTATCTGAATAAAAATCAATAGCTCACGGATACATTATTCAAAGTTGTCTCTCGTGTTATTTAGGTGACTCGCAGATTATCTTCGTGAAAAATGTGTCAACGAGCGGGACGTATGGAGAACGTATCAAATCTCGTTAAACGAAAAAAAAACACAAATCAATATTCCTCGATCTTCTCGACAAGTAATCCTAGAAATATTTATTCCCAAATTTTACAATTCTTTAATATTAGCCGAAATTAGTTGCATGAGAATAAATCTAGATAACCAAAGATACAAAAAAAGAAACTAAATTCTAATAAACTGAATTGAGCAAGGACAAAAATTTTACAGCTGCCACTTGTAATCGTAATAGTAGTTAAAAATTGAGGAATAATTTTTTTCAAACGAATGAGGAATATTTCTGAACGAATTCAAACAATGAATTTTCAAAAATGATCGTAAATACAAGGGAAGTTAGATCCATGTGATCGTTAATATAATAATAATAATAATAATAATAATAATAATAATAATAATAATATATCTACACGAATATATACAGAAAAAAGAAGACAAAACTATTTGAGGAACGAGAGAACGGTTGGCCACAATCGTTACTACATTATGCGCAAAAATCTAAATTTGTTTTGTTTTTTTCATGTCTTCATTATTGTGATGCTTATTTTCTGTTCCTACTTTTTTTTATGGTTTTTCCTCCCATCGAAAGTCTTCTACACGCGGAAGAACGTGATTCGGTAACGAAATGAGGTATTGACAAACGATCGCGACGAAATAAAGTTTATGTACACATATTTAGGAGATTTTGTGTTTTTTACTCGTTGACTCGTTTTTTTCCCCTCAAATCTTTCGATACTGCTCGTCTTTTGCGAATAAATTTCGGCATAAATTTCTACACGCAGCGAGTTAGAAAACGTTCTGGATAATTATTTTTATGTACAGTTCCAGTTCAAGGCGCACTTTCGTTCGAATCGAAGTTTCGAAATTATTTCACGATTTCGCTGGATTTCAATTGTTTCGTCAATGTTTTTATATTTTTGGAAACAACGAACGAGCGATTTCGCTCGTCATCTAAATTGTTTATTATACACAATCTTTTTTTGTTTATAATATTAAAAAAGTCGAAGTGCTTGTTCTTTACCAAATTTTGTTCGCCTATTTTAGATGTCGTGTATATTTAAAAAAAAACGAGTCATATACGGGAATCGTGCGCAATTAAAAATACATCGAGGCGTTCCTCGTTAAAAGAATTAAATTCAGGTAATCGGTAATCGATAAGGCTATTTCGTGGATACTTGGAAAAAATTATTCCCTTACTCGGTAAACAATGTTTCTTCCTCTCTAGGTAAAATCCCTATTCTAACGTAAACAGAAAAATAACACGCTACAATTTTCGCAATGAGGATTTGCGAATCTTCGTTTTCCCAACTATTTACATATATTCCAGGAAGAGACACGAATTATGAAAGACGCGGGGTGAAATGAATATACCGTGTATACAAATGAGCGCCAAAGAAAGAACACAAATGACAAATAATTACAAGCTATCGAGTAAATCGAGCACGGAAATATCGATGATCATCGAAATTCCGAATCGATAGGATATAATCGATAGTAATCGATACAAGGTCAGCGATAATTAATTTTCAATCTACATTCGTCACTTCGAATGTAAATGCAAAAACCTTCTCTCTACTTCGTTCACAAAAATTCCTTATTTACAATTATGCTTTTTGAATCTCAAGCGAGAGATTCGCACGAAAAAACGATACAAAGAAATTATTTAAAATATTATCAATCCGTGTGGACCAACGTCATCGAAATTTTTAGCTCTCGACACTATCCTTACACCAAACAATTTGATAATGCGAGCGTACGTGATTCTAAGAAAATATTACAATCGTCGAATTTCCGACCTCCTATTTTTTCGTAATTTTTTTTTTTCATCAGCCAAAAATCGAGCTACGATTAACTCTGGCCTGGCAAAATTAGTCGAGTATACGAATTGATTTTTCGGGGATTTTCTTTCGGGAAAAATGAGAGCTATGAACGTGGCTCGAAAAATGCGAAACTTATTGGCTAAAAAATATCGAATCGCTTAAAAATCACGTTTTTTTTTACAATCAATCTTCTCTTCACTTTTGTGGCTCGTTATTTTGTTTGTAGTCATTTTCACGCGTTTCGAGGCTCATACAAGAGTTGAAAATGCCCCGGGAGCTTCAGAGATTCACTCTGACTGTAAACAAATTTCTTTTTCTTACGTGTGTGTCTTCGTTTCTTGTTTCTCTCTCGTGTATTCATGTATGCAATTTTTTTTCTCGTGTATTCAATTCGGAAACAGGCAGTACGAAGGGAATTTTCCCTCCGTAGGACGGATTTTTCGAGTTTTTACAAGCAGCGATTTTATGTTCTCGATGATTTTCTTCTCGCTCGATATTTTTTCCTCAGCTGAACATTTTTCACTCAGCTCGAGCGTTTTAGCAGCTTGATGAAAATGTGGAAACGAACTCGGAGTAAAAAAATGTTTTTTTTTTTGCATTAGCGTTCAGTTTGCTCCGTTTCTTTCTCGATCTGACGTACTCTCAAGACTCCCTTATTGTCAATTTTAGTGAGCACCGACATATTCCGTACTCGAAAAAAATCAGACTTCGTTTTTTTTTTTCAAATCTTCGCCAATTTCATTCTTCAAAAAGGAATATTTTTCCACATTCTTTCGCAGGCTTGACAATTACCTACACAACGAAAATCTTTTTTGCTGACTCAAGAAAAAAAAACCAGAAACAATAGTCTGATTATTTTCAAGAGAAAAACTCATTGACTTGTTCACTCCTAAAAAATCGTAATTTGTGCTCCAAAAAAAGAACCTGAACATTGTTTTTCCTTTCTCAGCTAAAAATAAACTCATCAAGATTTTCTTTACCGCCGATAAGAGCAATTATCTCCTAATCAAGATTTCTCGGTCTGAATAAAAAATGAGAAAATTGTCAAGATTTTCCTTTTCCAGAGAATAAAATACGAAGTCTCCTTTTTTGAGTACTCTTGTTTGAAAATTCGCTGAATCGTTGATGGTCGTTGAACGTTTATTCGGTGAACCATAGACCCGAAGGCTGGTACTGATGCTTTCCTGGGGACAAGGGAGCCAATCCGTATACGGCGGTCGGTTGCATGTGAGCGGGCAGTGGATGAGCCGCGTGACTCGCTAGCAATGGTCTTGCCGAGCTGTGATGTGCCGGTGGTGGCAGAGCTCGACTAGAATCATACAACGTTAGTGGTGACGAGCTGTAAAAAGAGCAGACAAAAAAAACAACGTGAAAACACGGATTAGAATATTGTCCTGGCCTTCGGAATTCTGAAATTTCTCATATTATATTAAATATATTGAATCTTGACAATAGAAATATCATAAATCATGCACTCGTTTTTTTTTAAATATGAGATTCAGAAAAAAAACCTTTCTAAAACTACATTTAACTGAGAGAATAAAATCTACGGTCTACTAAATATTCTGACAATTTTGCGTTCTCGTGCACATATCGGTAGAATATAAAATATAATGAGTTTGATAAAAAATTATACGTATTTAGATAATTACAGAATTCTCAATGTAACACAAATTTCTTGTATTTTTTATGCCAATTAGAAAAAGAAAAAATTATAATAAAAAGAAAATGATAGATTACAAAAATCTAAAATCTTAAATGAATGTTGAACGCAAGATACAAATATCCTAAATGGGCTAGAACATAAATGAAGCAAGAAAAAGAAAATTTTTCAGAGTAGAATGAACATGGGTCATTCCATGTCAAATCGACAAATGGTTCGAATCGACCCCTTCCGATTTGGATGAATTTTGGTGGGAATTTTTTTTTCATCATGAAACAAAATTCTACCAAAGCCAAACAATTATTTCAAAGTTATGGAAAATTCAAAATTTCGCTATTTTTCCTATCTTTCTACGATTTTTTTTACTGTCTCGGGAGCTATTCTAGCGATACAAAAAACTTTAAAGAGAATACTTGAGATTATGAAAAACGATAGATTTCAAGAAAGTATTATAAAAAATGACAAATTTATAAGACTTCAAATTTTTCAAAATCATCGAAGTTGACTATCGGCATTAAATTTCCAGCTCAAATGTTTTATATTGCACCCTTTACATATCCAAAGAAATCCTGAAATTTGCAGAATGGTGTTTTTTGTTTTTTAAAAAATATGAATTTTTAAAAAATTTTATTTTTTATTTTTTTACCTTCCCAGTTAAGATAAATTAACCAAGTACGTGATTAGTAAATCTTGAGCACTGAAAAATCTGTCTCATTGAATTAGAATGTAAGAAAGAAACATAATTGAAATTGTGTTCTCATTGTGTTGAGTTGGAAGTGAAGTGACATAAAAAGTGCCACATTACACCATCCATGTATCTAAAACTGAAGTTTTTTTGTCGAGGGTGGCCATAGGACTCGCCAGAGCGTTCAAAATTACATAATCATGTGTTTGATTAATTAAACTTCACTAGGAAGTTAAAAAAATGGAAAAAAATTTTCGGCAAAATTCATGTATTTGAAAAAACAAAAAACACCATTCTGAAAATTTCAGGGTTTCTACAGATGTGTGACAGGTGTGTTTAAAAAAATTTGAACCCAAAATTTAAAGTCGATAGTCCATTTCGATGACTTTGAAAAATTAAAAATTTTGTAAATTTGGCATATCTCAATTTTTTTTCTAAATATATATTTTTTTGATACCTCAAAATATTCCCTTTGAAGATTGTTTTTTGTAACTACGATAGTTTCCAAGATATCCAAAAAATAAATTTGAAAAATACAAAAAAACAGCGAAATTTCGAATTTTGAAAAAAAAATTTTCATTTTTCTCCCTTGGTAGAACTTTGTCTTATGATGAAAGAAAACTTCCCACCAAAATTCATCCAAATCGGAAGGGATCGATTCCAACCATTTGTCGAATTGATGTGGAATTACCCACATGAATACCTAAATAAATAACAAATATCTAATCAAATAAATAAATAAATAAATGGGTCTATAGATGTCCAGGTACATAGAAATAGTAAATAAAAAAGAATTAGAAATGAATGGTACACACATGCATGCATGAACTAGGTGTCTAGGTACCCACCCGGGTGTGAATCCCTGATAGGTGGGCACTTGCTGTTGCTGAATGGCGGGTGGAGCCTGCGAGGGTGCGGCGGTAACGTAAACAGGCGGTGGTACCGGATGTGCCCGCGATCTGACGTGAGCGTATTCCTGGTATAGGGGCTGACCCAGGTGCTGAGCTCCCCCAACCACCGGACCACCCGCGGGACTTCGGCCACCGCCACCTCCACCCCCAGGACTCAGGTGAGCCGGGTGACCGTGGTGGCTGTGGCCGTGAACCGGATGACCCGCCGAACCCACCACCTGGCTCTGCCTACAAACACCCCAAACCAACAAACATAACACTCCATTTTACATTTATATTTCTTCCTTTCTTTCCATTTTTTTTTGTCTCTTCCTATCAATACGCATCTCACATTCTCAATGCATTTTTTTCCTAATTACAAATGTCAATTTTTCACTTACTGATTCGGATGTGCTTCTATTTTTTTTACATAAAAATGAAATTTTGTTGGAATTCTTTAAATTAGTTTATTGCATTTGTTGCATACTTGTTGCATTTTGTATTTTAAAAATTTGATGGAAAAAGTTTTACTACAAAAGTATAAGGCATCGCTTTTTAAACTTCCATGAAAATCTGTACAAAATCACGTTATGAATTTATTTTAATAAAAAAACACGAATGTCTTTACGTAAAACTGAATTTAAAAAATTCTCGATAAAAAATAAAATCTCGGAATTCCAAATACATTTCTGATCCACTTCGAATGCATTATTCCAAAAATAATTGAAACATCCTCCAAAAATGTACAAGTGCAACGAAAAATTCGATGCAAGAGGGAAAGAGAGAGAGAAAGAGAGCATGCGCATTTTCACAAATTTCGTTGATTGAAAACGGACCTGTACTGATGAACGGGATTGGCAACGGTCCATTTTTGATGTTCTCTGGAATGAGCCGCCGGTGGCTGGACATACTCGTGCTTGTACTCTGTCCGTTTTCCCGGCCACGAGACGCGCTTCTCCGCTCCGGTCGTGTAGACGATGTGCTGCTCCTGGAGATGCGGATGCGAGCTACTCGTTGTCACGTACTGCAACAAGTAGTCATGCATGTCATACCCGTTGTCCTAGAAAAAAACATCGCCGGAGAACGGCCGTTGAGACACGCTTTCACGAGTTTCACAACACGCTCTTCAATATTCCTGGCGCTGCTTCTATTACGTATCAACTTTGTATTAAGTAACAAGTTGGAGAAACCAAAGTGATCGAAATAATATAAATATCGAAATAAAAAATTAAAAAGAACTAAAAAAAAATAATAAAAAAAAGTTAACCTGATAGGTCGGCGGTTCTTTGCAAGCCGGTGCGTGACAAGGATGCGGTGCGAGATATTCCACTCCCGGCTCGGGTTTTGTCGCGACGTTGATCATGTTGCATTCGGATTGTACTTTCGCCAAGAGCCGCTTTTTCTGGGACTGCGACGAATACCCTGAGCTGCTTCTGTAATGATGTAAATTCAAGATAAATTAATGAATTTTACTGAGAAAATTTCAATTACAGTGAAACCTGGATAAGTGGGAAACCTCTATAACTGAAACTCATACTCAGGTCCCGGCACCTTCGAGCCGAAAAACCTCTATTAGTGGGACTGCAAAACGTCTATAAGTGGAATTTCATTTTTTGATTTTTTTCTATGTTGACCTCTATTACTGGAACAGCTAAGATTGGTTACCTCTATAACTGGGACACCAGAAAAAAATATTGCAAAAAACCTCTATTAGTGGGACTGCAAAATCTCTATAAGTGGAATTTCATTTTTTGATTTTTTTCTATATTGACCTCTATTACTGGAACAGCTAAGATTGGTTACCTCTATAACTGGGACACCAGATGA
>JAPYYX010002306.1:0-16983 GCA_030522605.1 Cremastinae sp. B BG-2022a | reverse complement strand
CTGAAAAAATTCATAAAGTCATATTTCAGGTTGAAGAATATTATCACCAATTTTTATTCAATTCTTACCATATTGATCTCCCTAACCAACCTCCTTAATCTCATGGAATATCGTTGGAATTTTTTTTATTCATCCTTTTCAAAGGTTTTACGAAACATGAATATTATCATAAGAGCATTGTGCTAATAACAAGCATTTTTATACGAATTTATCTCCTACGTAAAAATTTTCTCATAAAAAACGAAAATTTTCCAATTTCCTCGTATCTCGTTCCATCGTGTTTTTTGTTTACTCTCTTCGAGAGGATTTTCTGGAACGTTTTGAGTCATTGAACGTCTTTTTCAGATTATTTTCTCTCTCCACAACCGATTCATATTTTTCTTCTTATTACAAATTTTTATAATAAAAGTTTCAAGGTAAAGGAGCGGCAAGTGTTTTGGTCTTGTCGATTCTATCTGGAATTCCCCATACACTAGAAAGAGAGATGTCCCTAAGAGTAATGTAAATATCTGTTTTACGCGATAACGCGAGATACGAGCTTGCTGCTCGTCATTATCAAACCGTGATACCGAGAGAGCAAAAAAATTAATATCGATGATTGTTTAGTAATTCTGATTCGATAGTTTTGTGTATATTGGTCGATCTGTGTTACGAGCTCACTCAACAATTTTTACACTTAATTCTTCCTCGTGTTGGTGTCGAATGTTTGTCGCGACTTTTATCGCGAAAATCACAGACAATCTCGAACGACTCGCTCGCGAAAAAGTTCTCATGAATCTGGAATCTGGAGTGAAGCATTTTTTTATTTGATTTCTTTTCGCTCTTTTTTATTTTCATTCCATTTTTTCTCTCGCTCTCTATGCCAAGGGAATCAGCGATAAACGATCCATCGATGCAGCACACTTCAACCGACAGATTTCTCGCGCACGTCGAAAGTGTAACGAACAGATTTATTATCGACGCTTCCTCAACGAGACTAATGGCCGATTCAACTTTTCCGAGGCTTTCACGATTTTACGAGACTCGCGCATCCGATATTTGATGCTAATTCATCTTTTTTATTATCTGCTCGGGAAATAATTTTGATGATCATCGTTTATTTACTTTTTTGCGTGTATTTACTTATTTTTTGATTTATTTGTTATTTTTTAAGTCGATTTTTAGAACCGATTTAAAAAAAAATATATTTTTTCGAATTTTTTTGCTTTTCCATGCGAATTAACCGGTGGCAGGATTATTTGAGCAAATATACCGCGGATGGGAACAAAAATTTGAAATTCCTCTGGAGATAAAAAATTTCGGCGAATGAATGACAAAGCCGCGATATATAGGTCGTTTTATTCTTGTAAATTCGTAATGGTAATAAAATGGTCTTTGTTATAGCGAGTTTTTGTTCCCTGAATAATCGAGGACGTAAAAAAAACTATTAAAAAATCGTATACACAGAATGACGAACAGTTTTTTGATTCCTCACAGAGGCTACGATGTCGAATGAATCGATTGACTATTTTTTTTTTCACGAAAATGCAACAAAGTAGGAAAAACTTTTACGTATTTATGATCTCACCCTTTCAGCCGATCCTCGCTGATGAATTCGATCAACGATTTTTTTCGGTGTTACAGATAATTATTCAGAATTTTTTTCCACAATGGGAGGAACAAAATTCTTTACACGTACTCAAAACTTTAAAAAACAATTTAAAAAGTTATTTAAAAAAAAACGATCATACACTAATCGATTCAAATTTTTTTTCAAAAAAAAATTACAAATTTTATATTTTTCTCACCCTCAATAATGATAAATTTAATTATAGATTTGTTTTCTCGATTACAAAGGATTATTCAGAAAATTCTCTCATACAATTTTTGAGAGTACTTTTTGATGAAAATAATCACAATAGAAATTAATTTTCCGATTTTAACAAGTTGATCAAGTTATAATCGAGCACGATTATCCTGTTACAGAGGAACAATCCTTAGGGCTGATCGATTTCGACTAAGCTCTCGCGCCCGCTCGTCAGTGCTATTTGCCTTGCTCCTAGGATTATCGACTCGTTCTGGACTCTCATTGTTGAGAAAAAGAGAGACGGCAAACATCGAAGAAGGAGACGGAAGAGAAGGATCTGAAAAAGAAAACAGAGAAATGTCAGAGTCTTCATCGGTGAGTTTTTTATTATTTTTTTGCATGTCATTTTTTTCTTCTATTCGTTATTAGTTTTAACTTCGAATTATTCTTAACTGCACTGCGTGCGAATCTTAGTGTATTGGGATTTCCCTTTTTCAGTTCTGTCGTAAACACGAAAAATTGCGAGGCGAGCAATTTCGTGAAATCGAATTTGCTCCATTTTTTGTCACGTGTTTTTTATTTTTATACTTTTTTAAAACATGTTTTGGTGTCATTATTTGATGCGTTATCGCAAAATCGTCGACAAAAGATTATTAGCGAGATTTTGTGTTAATTTTTATGAGAAATTGCGTGGTGAGCAATTTCACGCAATGAAATTGAACTTGCTCCACTTTTCGCCACGTGTTTTTTTCTGAAACTTTTTTAAAACATGTTTTTGTGTCAAATCACGAAATTGTTATATGAAGGAAAAATATAAAACACTATTTTATACTTTAAACATTGACGCTTGGGACGTTCCATGCTGAATTTCCCAATCGTCGAGTCTCAATTCACATTGAATTTGAAATTACCTCTTGTCGCTTAACATTTACGAAAATTAATAAATTAAATAGCACTTCTCTATTTTTAAATAAAAATTTGAATATTAGACAATCTTTTGAAGGTGAAAAATTTTAAATTTCAAGAAAATCGCGAGTGCGATATTCAACTCACTCGCTGCGCTAATCCCTCAACGATTAAAATTTTTCCGGTAATAAGTCGAGATGAAGTTTCCTCGATCCGGAATCCAGCGACTTATCAATTTTTTCTCATACCGAGATTCAGGAAACTTGATAAATAAAGTTATACACGCATTCCCCGTCCGCGCAAAGTGTGACGTATTGCGTTGGAATTTCTGACGCAATAAAAAAAAGAAAATAGTATATCATGCAACCGCGGAAAAGGATAAACGGAAATTTGACTTAACGAGCTCGCGGGCTCGTCCCGGACTGATTATGAAACACAAACACACACGAGACCGTTTTGTTGCTTCGTTGCCACCGCGGATCGATCCTCTTCATTTATTCGTTGATTATCATTCTTATCAAACTAAAAATTGCAACTGCAAATTTTTTTTTTTATGATCAGGATCTCGTGGAATTTTACAAAAATTGAGGAATCCTTGATGATTTATGTATTTTTTTTTCGATGCCATTTTTGAGATGCACGAAGGATCAAGTTTATTGTCGAAAAATCGATAAGAGGATTTTCCGAAGTGGAACTTCTTTACGAAGGGTAAACAAAGTTGTTTTGACACACTCTTATCGTTATTTCGATCATTGGTATATATGCAGGCGCTTATCATTTATATGGTGTACTTTACTTTTTACACCACACTTGCGCTCGTGGATCGAAAATATTAATTATTTTGCATGGAAGCAAAAAATCATTAAAATAAAATTCAAAATTTTGGTTTTGATTTTTTCGGTTCTTGTTGATCTGTCAAAATTGCGTGTGCATTGAAAAAAATCAAAATTTGTGGTACAATTTTCAAAAAAAAATTATAATGACGTTCTCAAGTAAATTTTTTTAGAATTTGTTTAAAATTGGATGGAAATTATTTTTAAAATTTATTCACATCTCTAAAAAACTTTTCTATCAATTTTAGATAAAACTTTTTTCAACAAGAATGCAGAATTAAGTTTATTGTTGAAATATCGATAAGCGAATTTTTTATTTGCACAAAATTTGTGCTGCAATTTCCAAAAAAAAATTATAATGACGTTCTTAAGTTAATTTTTCTAGAATTTCTTCAAAAATGGATGAAAATTATTTTAAAATGTATATTCACATCTCGAAAAAACTTTTCTATCAATTTTAGATAAAACTTTTTTCAACAAGAATGCAGAATTAAGTTTATTGTTGAAATATCGATAAGCCAATTTTTTATTTGCACTTTTTATGATGGAGAATGAATAGAGGGAGGGAAAGAAAAATTTCGTGTAATCGGGACTCTGGAGTTTATCGCGTTCCCGGTCGAAAGACGAGCAAATTGCGAGGAGGAAAGAGTTGTGGGAGGGGCTTAATGGTACGAGGATTATCCGACGTGGATAGATTATGCATCGACCTTGACACTGCACTCTCTTTCCCGCGTTACACGATTACGCGATATGAAAATTGTATGTGTGACAGGCTTTATCTCCCGAGGAAAAAACAATACGGAAAGAAGAGAAAAAACGCGAAATAATAAAAAAAAACGAAATTACTGCACATTTCCTGTCGAGTGTGTAACAATTCATTTCGCCTTGGTCCACAGTCGTCGCAGTTTCTTCAGGGAAAAAAAACATCGCTCAAAGAAAATTGATTTATTTTCATACAATTTCGTCTCTCAACACATTAATTCTCACTTGTCAATATTTTAATTAGCCGAGGATTATCTTTGGTACTTTTTCTCCATTTTTTTCCGTCATGAAAAATTAACTTTCTATCGGTTTCCATTACTTCAAACGCGATGAATTAGAATTCAATACTTTTTTGCAATTTTAATTCCCTTTCGATTGGCTTTTTATTGATTGGCGATTAGAATCTCGCACATTACGAGTTTTTTCACATTCCTGCTGACAATGTAAAAAAAGGAAAATAGAAATAGAATTCGAGCTGCATTCCAACAGTTTTTTAATTTTTTTTTCTTTTTTCTGTCAGATTTGTTATCTCACCTGTTTAGAATCGGATGGAAAAAATCGCATCCAGGATAGCTTGAAAATCAAGTTCTCAGCGAGGTATACATGTGGGAAAAAAGTGAAGAACGGTTCATCATTTTTGTAAACCACAGACCGGCAAGCCGGTTCGACATTTTTCTCGTTTTTCATTGAGAAAAAATCACAGACAACTTAATAGGTTGAACGCTCGATACAATTTTTCCTTTCATTCTTCTTGCTCGAGCCAAATAACATAGAACGTGACATGATTTTCAAAAAATCATTAAATGGATTATCGCGAAACTTTGCTTCCGGATAAAAAATTACATAAAAATTAAATAATCAATGAAAAATAAACCATTTAATATTTTTTACTTAATTTTGACGAGAAATTAATATATTACATTTGTGAAAATAATTATTTGTTTATTTTTATCGATATCAAAAATAACTGAAGATTTATTTTATTTATTTTCTGAATTCAGAAAAAATCACAGACAACTTAATAGGTTGAACGCTCGATACAATTTTTCCTTTCATTCTTCTTGCTCGAACCAAATAACATAGAACGTGACATGATTTTCAAAAAATCATTAAATGGATTATCGCGAAACTTTGCTTGTGGATAAAAAATTACATCAAAATTAAATAATCAATGCAAAATAAACCATTTAATATTTTTTACTTAATTTTCTCGAGAAATTAATATATTACATTTGTGAAAATAATTATTTGTTTATTTTTATCGATATCAAAAATAATTGAAGATTTATTTTATTTATTTTCTGAATTCAGAAAAAATCACAGACAACTTAATAGGTTGAACGCTCGATACAATTTTTCCTTTCATTCTCTTGCCCGAACAAAATAACATAGAACGTGACATGATTTTCAAAAAATTATTAAATGGATTATCGCAAAACTTTGCTTCTGGATAAATAATTACATAAAAATTAAGTAATTAATGCAAAATAAACCATTTAATATTTTTTACTTAATTTTCTCGAAAAATTAATTCATTACATCTGTGGAAATAATTATTTGTTTATTTTTATCGATATAAAAAATAACTGAAGATTTATTTTATTCATTTTTTGGGCTCGAATATAAGGGAAATGTGTGTGGAAATTTACGTTGATAATATTTTTTATGTGATTGGATTTTGGTGCAAGTTATTGCGCAATCACGAAATGTTTCGTTCTATAAATCATCATGCTGTATTGATATTTTGTATTCCGGTACAAAAATGTCCTCGCCTCGATCACTGTCATTCAACTCTCGATCCAATGCTTCTCCTCGGCCTTCCCGACCGCGCGTATATACGAACGGAGCGCGAGTCCATTTCCTGTTTCGAGAGAGATCGTAAAACGGAAGGAGCCGCGAGACGTTTATTTTCGCGAGAGCACGAAGTTTCGCCGCTCGCATTTTAAACTCGAGCCGGCCATGAATTTGACGCTGAATCGCATTGAGCTCAATTACGATGGCCCAGAAACAACGGAACGTCAAAGAAAAATCGACTCGATTGTCACACACTCTGACATTTAGAGCGAAATCCTGGAAAAATTTTTACGAGGCAAAATTTTATCGTCGTGCAATTAGAATAATGAAAACTTGTTATTTTTATTGTGAAAGCGACCTTGACCGTCTCGATCAAATAACAATTCTAAAATTATAATTATTATTGACAAAATATATTGTTGCTATTGATTTTTGATTCCGCTAATCAAGGTCCAACGGTCGTCGATTTTCCCAACTGCGATATACGCGGCGTTATCTCTGATTATTTTTCTATCCCATGAATGACGATCGATTTTCCATTTTTCACACATATCGCGTGAACTCGAAAAGATCAAGTAAAATTATAATGTATCGCGACAAAATAAATTGCCCTCATTAATTTTCGATTCATAGCCTTTCAAGGTCCAATATGTCATCGATTTTCGAAATTTACGTGGCATTATCTTTATGATTTTCTTTTTTTTTTCAAATTGCGTAAGCGTAAGATAAATTCTAAAATTATAATTTTTCGCGACAAAATATATTGTCGCCGTTGATTTTCGATTCCGCGAATCAAGGTCCAACGGTCATCGATTTTCCTAACCGCGTCGATATACACGACTTTATCTCTCTGATTATTTCTTTCATACATGACTATCGATTTTCCCTTTTTTCTCACACAGATCGCGTGAACGTAAAAAGAGCAAAATCGGCGAAGAGATTTCCGCGGAGCGAAGGAACTTGCATTGATTTCCGCATCGTGAACTATCGACACGGCTTGATAAAGTTTCTTTAATAAACGTTCCAACAGTGCTGACGCGGAAAAATGAGCGATACGTTTCATTTTTTCGTTTTTTCATTCATTTTTTTCAATTTTCCATTTTTTTTTTGAGACTCTATCGTTTGAATTTTCTTCACGACTCGCTGCACGATAACCCCGTTCGGGAAATAATCTAAAAATCCATTTTTTCTCCTTCCCTTTCGTCTTGTACGATACCGTTGATCGCTCTCGGGTGATGATTTATCAGCGGATTATCAACTCCTTGAAAAAATATGCCGAGCTCGCGTGAAGCATAAATCAAGCAATAATCCAATTAATAAAACAATTCTTTAATTACCTGTCAACGTAATACGGTCACCGATAAATATAACAATTACAATTACGATAATAATCTTTGCTGTAACAATTTCATTAAAGTTGACGAATGGTCGATCTAAAATGATTCCGGATTCGTTGAAACTTGAACGATGGAATTGAATGCAATTAAGTAATAACAAATCCATAAATCATTCGATATATGCGGCGAAAAAAACTGTAATTACGATCGATGATAAAACTCCCGAGGATACGAGACACGAAAATGTATCTGCTGTGGGTCTAGCTCTGAACTCTCGTGCATCGTGTGTACATATCGTACGTACATTCGTGACCTCGCGTGCTCCGAATGAAAATCGCTCTCGTGTCGTGTACCTTTTAATAATACACGCCGCGCATGACTCATTTTCCCGATCCTGGAACAAGAATTTCTTCTCTGACGTTTCCTTCGATCCGATTTTCAACTCGAAATAAATGTGAAAAATTTATGTGGTTTGTGTTTCGGTTCGTGGAATTACTTTTATGTTACGTCCGAAGCGATGAACGCGCATGATTTTCAACGCGATGATTCGTCAAAATGAAAAGGAGCGAGCAAGGACAAGGTTGATGAGACGACGCGTAATTTCGACTCGTGACAAAATGTATAAACGTCGCGAAAATCATGATCCGTGGTATATGGGGAACGTGTCTACGATCGCGTCCCCCGAGACCGCGAAACGTGCGTCCTGACGTCTCTCGAACCTTGAACATTTTTTCGAGGTTTTCCTGTGTCTCTTGGTATTCGAAGCATGGCGGCATAAAGACTTTTTCGCTTCGTACTAAATTTGGATTTAATATTTCTTCAGGATCTTCTGGATTAATTTTTCTCATTTTGATGTGTTGTAATATTGAGTTTTGTTTTTCGTTGACATCTGGATCATTTTGTTACGAGTTTGATAACAAATTAGGTAGAGCACGTGACGATGTATGAAAGATTTTGTTAATAAATATTGTGATGATGAATTCGACAATTTCGATTGAACCGAATGGGTCAACATTGTTTTGACGTTTGTTGACTTCCTAATCAACGATCACGAGCGAAGGCGCGTCAGCGTCACGTTTGACGAAAAACAAATCCCAGTGACGTACGATTGTCGTTTTATCGTAGAATTTGTGCTAGTGTTGATGACTGCTGAGATTCTTGGCAATTTTTCATCCTCGCGCGTCATGACATTAATTCTTAGCAAGTGTTCCGGTTCGATCTCATCTGAGATATATTAAAACTTTTTTTTCTCGTTCCACTTTCCATTCGATTAATCCCGAGGTTGACTAATATCCGGTACAGTTTGGAAAATCGACTAACGAAGATTTAAAACCTCACGAACTTTGGAAAACTCGCGAAAAATCTTAAAACTTGCAAATTGAATTCGCTTCGAGTTTTTTTTCGCAAAAATGCACTCTAATGGCGATGGAGATTTTTTTCTTCATTTTTTTCATCAAGGCAAACCGAGCGTCAAATCGTTGAGAGTCATTCGATTCGAACACGAGATGGGAAAATCCTCGGGAATTGGATTCCTGTATCAATAATTGGGAAATGGCGTTTCCAGTTTTTTATTCCCTTATTTACATTCATATTTTCCGTACACGAAGAACATGCGATGTGTACTTGGCAAGAAAACGCTGAGTCTATCCGAAGATGCAACACGTGCGTCATTCAGACTCATCGGTCTGTGTTAGATAACGTTCGATTCGATCGGATGAAGGAAAAAGTACTAGAAGACGTTTACCCTTTTACATCCTCATCAAAAAATCTTCGAAACTTTGGAAAAACACGATTGCTCAAGGATCTTTTACTTCAATTTTGAGTTGATTGAAAATGAAAAGTTTAAATTATATTTCCTGACGTTAGGATGGCCCTGAATCGAAAGCACTTCAGAGATTATTCAGCTTGTAGATTGTGAAGTTGGAGTGTGCAAAAGATCGTCGCCTGTCGCGTCACACTATTGAGCGTGATCCTTTTTAATTCTACATCATAAAAGACAAAGCTCCGCTAGTTCCACTCGAAAGTTGATAGTGCGATCAGGTTTAATTTTTGTTTAAACATTGTACGCTTTGGGGGGGACTGAAGAAGTTGTCAATTGTATGGAAATGCCGTTAGTCGGTTTTCGAGACTCCTCGGAATCGTTATCATTTTAGTTAGCCAGATGAGAAAATCTAGAAGGATAAAGTGATTTTGACAATTGCATTTTTACGGTCATTGACAATCCAAGAGTTTCAAAACGGTGAAAAAAACGGAGCAATTGATTATGCTATTTGGATTAATCGTAATCCGGTTGGTTGCTGTTCTGGTTCAATTTGTATAAATTTATTTAGAATAAGAAAAAAATCGGTATTTTCATTACAGATTGAAAGAGTGAATCGATTCACAATGACTGACCGAGACAAGAGGACGATAAGACCGAATATTGTAGACTCGACCTAAGTTTTTTGAAGGGCTAAAAACATGGACGTTCAACCTCGGAAATTTCCACAATACGTCGCCGGCTTATCGGCAACGCTAGGGGCGCTAGCTGCCGGTCTGGTTTACGGCTGGACGTCACCGGCGGGGGAAGACGGTGCGAATCTCGATTACAGTTTCACCATAGATGCAACAGAGTTTTCATGGGTCAGTTCGATATTCAATATTGGGGCGGCGACGATTTGTATACCGATCGGCATGTTGACGAATATGATCGGCCGTAAGAAATCGATGCTACTGATGACATTTCCATTTTTGATCGGTTGGGCCTGTGTGATTTGGCCGAATTCGGTTTCAACTCTGATTTTCGGGCGTTTTTTGTTGGGTGTCAGCGGCGGAGCTTTCTGCGTTACGGCACCGATGTACACTGCCGAAATCGCCGATAAAGAAACGCGAGGAAGGCTCGGTTCGTATTTCGAACTGTTGCTATGCCTCGGATTTTTGCTTGCCTACACACTTGGATTAATAGGGAACATGTATGTTCAGTCTTTGATTTCGGCAACCGTGCCGATTATATTTTTCGGCATCTTTTCCTTCATGCCGGAAAGTCCAACGTACCTTTTAGCACGTGGAAACGAGGCAGCCGCCAGGGAAACTTTGCTCTGGTTGCGTGGTCAAAATTACAACATCGAAGCTGAACTGGCTGAGCACCGACGAGCCATAGAAGAGGCCGAAATCGACCGAATCCCATTATACGAAGCTTTGACTTCACGCGCAGCGATCCGAGGAATTTTCATCGGCTACGGGCTCATGTTTTTTCAAAGCTTCAGTGGAATCGACGTAATTATTTTTTATGCGAATGGCATTTTTCACGACGCTACGGGCAGTGATTCCGGCTGGTCTACAATCGTGACCGGTTCGATGCAAGTTACGGCCGTTTTTCTCTTCACTCTTGTTATCGACAAATGGGGTAGACGTCCGCTTCTCGTCATGTCAGGCATCGTTATGACGATATCGACCTTCGTTCTCGGCCTTTACTTCCATCTCGATAAAAACATTTCCATGGAAGCGTTTTGGTGGCTGCCGATCGTCTGCATTTCGGCATTCAATATCTTCATTTCTTTCGGCTACGATCCCGTTCCGTGGATGATGATAGGAGAATTGTTTTCACCCCAAATCAAAGGCATTGCCGGTAGCAGCGCTTGTCTCTTCAACTGGCTGATGTCTTTCGTCGTCACGAAGTTTTACGGGGCCGTAAAAAAGCAAATAGGATCTGATTACACATTTTGGATATTTTCCTCAATCTGTGGCTTGAGCATTGTTTTTGCGCTTTTCGTCGTTCCTGAAACCAAAGGCAAAAGCCTTGAGGAAATACAGATCGAATTAAGTGGAAAATCCATCGACAATTCACAAACCAAGGATATAAAAATATTTCAGTGTGAAATTAAGAGATAAAAAGACGATCAGATGAAAATGACATCAAATTAGTTGCAAATTGATATTTAATTGCAATCTTATCAATATTTATCGAGAGACAGTTTTTTAGATTGCGTCTCTTAGAAATGTAATCTTACGTAAATCAACTTTATCAGAGACATAAGATTGCCCTATCATTCCTTTCGTTTATCCTTATCAATAAATTAATTTTTACCCTCTTTGCAGACTTATCCATTTGCAATAAGTTGTTTGGCTCTTACGAAATTAAAACAACATCGATTTTGTTTAGTTGGCATAAAATTACTATATCTATCATCGACTGATCAAACTTATTTTTAGTCCTTGCTAAATTTTACTCTCCTCGGAAAAAAATTCAATTCACAAGACACCGTCTGGTATCTGAAAATGAATCTCGTAATCGTAATTGCATGCAAAACAGTTTGCGCTCTTTACGACGCTGTTTCCGTCGTCGCCGTAACTTCAACACGTCCTTGTCGTAAATATCAGAAAAAAAACTCATTAACACAATCTCGGAATACTAATCCGTGCCGAGGAACGTATTAGCCGAAACCGTTGGCCTCGCGGGTGCGAAAAAGTTCCGAATTGATGAATTTGGGAAATCAGAATTCAGAATCTTTCGCGCTTCTTATCTTCCCTTCTTTGAACTATATTTTATTCCCTAAATGTACTTCCATTCCTTTAAGATAACGTACAACTTTATTCAAAAAGGGTACGTGTTAATATAATTTTTTTAATTACATCTTTCGACGAGGGATGACAGAGGTCTTCGTAACTTTGAACGTTCTTATGATCGCCGGTTCTCAAGTCGAAGCCAGTCGAACGTGAAAAAAAATCTCTGAACAATCTCAGACACTTCTAGCGGTCATTACTTTACGCTCTCCGAGTTACAAAAGTTTTAAAATTAGTGAGCTCTTTCTGAGAACCGAGAGCATCTCTGTACTGGGTGTCCCACTTTTCAATCGGGTGATTAATTTCTCAAGCGGACTGGCTCTTGCGAGAGGCAAATTAAAAAGACGTAAATGAAATGAATCTTTGAAGACCCCTTTCACGCAACTTTGATCCTGACCTGTTAGACTTTCCTTGGGACAGTGGCGAATAATGAACGAAATCCTCGTCAATAAGTTTAGTTGGAAACGAAATTCGAACTTGTTGATTTTTCTAATTGTTTCGATTTTGCTTCGAGACTTTCCCGACAGCAAGAACCCTTCGTAGACGTTCGATCGATCCTCTTCGAAATAGACACCCGGTACTCTTGGGCAGGGTGTACTTGTAAGAGTGAAACGTGTCGCGAATACACTTTTTACCCGGAAACGTGTCGGGAATACAAATTCTAGGACAGGTAAAGCAAGAGTCCGGGAGTTCCCGTTTCAACTGTAAAAGTCCTGGCGATCTAGTTTATAAGTAAGTTTAAGTATTACGGTCGTTTAGGGAATTCGCGACATTCGGCTGTATCACGCGAGGTGAAAACTTTCTTAGCTGAAAATTTTCATTGCGTTTATACATATTATTTTTTATTTTTATTCCGTTACTTACCTTATTTTTTCCTTCCCCATTAGAGCGCAAGGAATTTCCATTCTCGCAGGGAGATAAAATTTTAATAAGAAAGATAATGCACTTGCCCAATATATCAATGTTTATGTATCGCAGCTTGCTCCGAACTGGCGTGTGTCGCGCGAAACTTTTCCACTGCTGGTTAGTCGAAATCAATACTCTCCGGCTGCAGTTTCTCTCTCCTTTCTTCGTCTCTCTTTCTCTCCATCCCTCGGCTCTTTCCACTTTCTACCAGAGGCAAATTAAGACGAGAGAGCTTGCTTTTTACGATTCGAATCGTCATCGAAATTCGAACGATACTCATCTTCGAATTTCCATCAACATTTTAAAGAGAATTCACGAACGTCGTCCATTTGACTAAGCTTATCAAAATAGTCATTGACTTATCAACTATGGGAATGATCGAAAGTGTTATGAAAGAATATCTCTCATATTGGAAGAATGTCACTTTCTGAATCGTATATTCTGGTTAAAAAGTATTAGGCTGCACTTCGTTATTAAATCTTCGAAATACCGAAAAAATTCAGCAGATTATGTTTTGAGATGCACGAATCTATTTCGAGAAAGGATATGAACCGCGATACTTCTGCACGAGTTTCAAAACATTTTCGCAAGTTGAAGATGCGGTCCCGCTGGAAGGGAAACGGATCCCCTTATTCAGTTGAGACGGTGCCAAGTTGAGCGCGTGCAAGAGATGACAAGGTACCGAATTGCCCGTACGTAATATAATACCTTAGAGAGACGGTTTCGAAGCTAAACATGACTTTTGGGAGTGAGAATGTTTCCGTCGCAAAGTTAACCTAGCCGAACACAGCCGCGAAACTTCGTACTTGGCAAACGTACACAATTTTGATCTTGATGGACAAATAGGTATGGCTAGGACCATCGCTTGGTTGACGCGATACCTTCTCCGTGCTCTGACGGGATTCAACCACCTATTTAGTTACGAGTTTCGCTGTTTGCGCTATTTTGATAGTTCACCCACGCTTCCGAAAGGAGGCGCTGTCAGCACTTTTTAGAGAACACTTCCTAATCTATCATATTTCTGTTCTGTCAGATCCGATTGCTGTTTTTTTATTGCTGATTAAGGTCTTATGATCATTTGAAAAGACTTTGTGATCTTAATTTCAATTCCAACTTTAATTACTCGTGCAAGACTTAAGTTTCTCACTTAAAAAAGTCCACCATTTTGATCGTATGGATAAATATGTATATTGCCAAGAGGATCTCGAAATGGTGTCTCCTTTCCAATTGTAGTACGATACAGCGATCCATTTGACAACAAGGTACTTTGATTACCACATGACGTAAGTAGTTCACCGACGCTACCGAATGGTGGCGCTATCGGGTTTACACAGATATCACTTCTCAAAGCGGCGAGAGTCGCAAATTACGTTCACTTCTGTCTTGTTCGTTTTTATTTCTCGTAAATATACATTTGCATTATTAAACTGCTGATAATAATTATCATTATTATCCTTATTATAAAAGCTCTTTGTAATTTTGATTCCAATTTTTGGTGTATGTGTACCATTAATAATTCGAAGCAATTTCCCATCCCGTCACGCGTAAAGTTATCATGGTAAATATGGCAAATGCAACGCATGCGCGGGAACGTGTGTATGCGAATATTTTTCATTCACTCGTGTACAGCGGGAAAATGCACCGACGGAATTCAAGAGGGCTGCAATTTGCCAGTCATGGCACTTCCGGGACTTCTCAAGGAAACGTTATAGTCGCGTTTAATCTCTCGGAAATATCACTCCCTCTCGCCCCGTCTATCCTTCGTTTCTGTCTCTATTCGTCTCGCCCTCTCTCTCTCCCGCTCTCTTCGTTTCGGTACCTTCATGTAGCTCGCACCCATTCAATTTGCACGTTAAGTACGGAGACTGCGAGCTTACGTAATTAAAGCGGACACCTGATTTGCTACTTCCCTGTGTGTACTCTTGCGCGCACACGTACAACGTATTTGCGACTACCGCGAGAGCGCTTAAACATCTTTTCCACACTGACTACGGGGCCAATATACCTCGCGAGATGTTAAACCAAATTTTGACCCGAAGGACTATAAACTTGTCGAAGAGTTGGCAAATTTTATTCAACCTCCGCTCTTAAAGATCCTCGGTGAAGCGAACGCCTCTAAATAGAGAGACCATGAA
The DNA here is from genome assembly GCA_030522605.1 of Cremastinae sp. B BG-2022a. Classification (NCBI taxonomy): domain Eukaryota; kingdom Metazoa; phylum Arthropoda; class Insecta; order Hymenoptera; family Ichneumonidae; species Cremastinae sp. B BG-2022a. The sequence goes on along the minus strand of JAPYYX010002306.1, from coordinate 1,982 downwards.
TGGAGTCCGCAATTTTGACAGATTGTTCTCAAATGTCTTTTTAATTTTTTCAATTACGTTTTTACGATCCGAAATTAATTCTCGTATTTCTGCTCCTAGCAAAAAATACAGCCATGAAATTTTTACTCGTTTGTAAATCGAGCATTTTGAAATAAGAATTGCGCAAGTTTTTTCGTCTGCATTTGTTTTCAGGAGGGAAAAGAATTCTTTACTTTTCAGCCTTTGAAAAATGTGCTTGTATTTGTTCCTTCTCGTTTGTTCCCTTTTTTTTCATGAACATTGATAAACGAGGCGCGCAGAGGGTGCGATGTTTCGTCGAGGAGAAAAATGTACTCGTGTTCAAGGTCTCTTCCTCGTTCGTTACCAGATAGTTCGCGCGACTTTTATAACTCGCGCATCACAACAATAATAGGGCAATCTAATCTTTATTATCTGTCATATCTATCCGTTACACTCGCATCGCCAGGTAGAGCGAAGAGAAAAACGTAATGATGATAAATAGTGGAAGAAACGTCTTGCTGGTTTCGCCTAATGATAAAGTTGACCTTCAACGCGATGAATGGCCATTGTCTGGACTCCCTTTCCATCCTCGACTTTAAAATTTTATAAAATCCTTATCGATCCCACGATTATTCCATCCACGCTCTCGACTTTGAAATCGATAAAATCAGGTTTCAAAGCGCCCGCAGAGAACTCGTAGATTTGTCGGATTCTTCCAATGGGAACAAATTCGCCTGGAACGATCCTCGTCTCTTTTTTTTCCGAACAAAAAATTGGATGAAAATTTTCTGCTCGTGTTATCTCACTCCGTAATCGCTTTCTGTCGCGAATTCCCCGGAAGAAATGACGCAGAAGGAGGAAAAAAGGGATAGGAGGAAAAGAGAAATAAACGCACGATTTGTAGAGCGAGGGGGCGTAGGGCGAGAAAGACATTGGCGCGAGTTCTTTCACGAGAGACAGCAAGGGATCGCAGGATCGCTCCTATACCCGCCGGTATAACTTTTACCGTCAAAGGTTAACGGAGTGAAAATATTTATGTGCAGCGTGAAAACATTGCCGTTCTCCCTGTACACGGACAATTAATTGCTCACAGACAAAGGGATATCAAAAGAGGGTTTTTTAAGTCTACATGTATATTCACATATACAGAGGAGGAAAAAAATAAAGACCGATTGACGCAAAATTACGTCGGGGATGAAATTTCCAGATGAAATTTCAAAATCCATTTATTTATTCGAGGTAAACGAAACGAGTTATCACCAAATTCAGACCAATAATGTGATGGACATATTTGGCAGATCGTAACATGACTCCATATTCAACTATTATTATTTATATCAACCTTCAAGTAAGATTAAAAAAATTTTTTGACATTTTTTTAGGAATTTTGTGCTCCATCATCCGCTGGAGTTATCGTTGGTTCATTTTTGGACATCCGGTATGCACTCGCGAAGCGAGCGCTGATCGAAGTTCGGGGGTGAGCAGTGACGAAGAGGACCGACGGTCCCTGCGGCATCAATTACGTCACAAAACGTGACCGTTTTCCTCCTATTGCAATTAAAATGAAAAAAAAGTATCTGTATTCACCGTTGTGCGTGCACGACGTGCGTGGAAGTGAACACGCTGGTGTGAGTTAGGGGAGAACGAGCATCGAACCCTTTCGATTTTACATACTATTTTAGGGGTCACGCACACTTTAACCCTCGAATTTCTCGCTCGTGAGAGTTCATACATTTAATAGTCATTGTGACTGCGAAGTAACAGCTTTCCGGACAATAAATGATCTTCTGGCTCCATTGTCATGGAATTCACTCCCTTTTTTTAATCAACGACTTTACGTCATAATTACATTTTTTCGTACAATGAAAAATTCCAGAATATAATTTCGTTTAAATTTTCTCTAATGAGCAAACTTTTATTGTTGATAGTTATTAATTATTTTATCACAATAATTATTTATTGTTGATAAATAATGAAAGATA
>JAPYYX010002305.1:0-16994 GCA_030522605.1 Cremastinae sp. B BG-2022a | reverse complement strand
TTTTTACTGGCCTATTTTGACATCTAAACCAAACTTTTAAGCTTGGCGCTGCGAAAAAAATAGAAAAAAAGTTTTTTTTGAATCACCCTAATATATATAAATAAAAAATGGTACGAGATGATATTATAAAAGAGGCGACGAAAGCATTAGAGGTCGAGGGATAAAATCATTTCAAGAGCAGGATCCTCTCGAGTATGTCGAGAGCGGGCGCTCACTTTGCTTATACACATATACTTATGTGTATATTATTCTTGCTCTGGGTGCTTTTGCTCGTATTATAAATAAAAACGTATACGCACACGCTAACTTTGTTCCTGTGTACTGCGCCGAGGCAAAAAATGAAAATTCATGAGGACTCGGTAAGAATGAGTATTTCATATTATTCGCATTACGTACCCGAGAGCCAAAGAAGGGCGAGTGTTCCAGGAAAATGAAGAAAAGAAGGTAAATGAGGAAGAAATGGAGAAAGATATAAAGTGAGAAAGTTCTTTCTACGTTTGATCTGGAACCCTCGTAAACTCCCGTCATGGAATTCCATCCCTGGTATGCTTCGTACCGAAGGCTGACTCGAAAGGGTGTCTGAGGAGAAGGCTTGGAACAGAGCAGAGCGGGATAGCGCCCGCGCGACGAGGAAAAGACGAAGAGCGAGTTGAAAGAAGAAATGAAGAGAAAAGAAAAGAAGGAAAAAAGAACGGGAAGATATTAAAAAGAGAGGACGACGAAGTTGGCTGAATCCAACGAGAGAAATAGAGCCAGGTCGTGACTAGGCTGAGGATAGAAAAGGCGAGATCCAATGCTCTCGCATCTACATTGGACATCCTTAGATGCACATCTCTCGATCCTGTACACCAGCCAGGAACGCCTTTTCATGCGACGTACCAAAGCGGTCAGTCGAAATAAAATAATGAGATGAGTATGAAAATGATATCACGAGATAAAAAGTTCACAATAAAACGTTAATAGAAAACAACTTACAAACAGACGCAGAACTCAATTGCATTCGTACTTGATGGATCCTCTTATTTTACAAACTCCATCCTACGGCTTCATTACGAAATAATGAAATATTTTCTACAGAAAAATACGAATATGTTTTATGCAAACTTTTTGCTCATTACAACATGTTTAATGTTCATGTGGTTTCGTTTCATTTTCGTGATATTTAAATCCAATGAAAAAATGAGTATTAATAGGTAGAATATCAATGACATTTGCATAGATGATCATTTCATTATTTTTAAAGTGGAATTTATTTGCAATTCTTCGGAGTTGAATTGTAATTTATCAAAGAAATAAACTGCAAAAGTTATCCGCGAAATATCCGACGTTACGTAATACGAATTTTTCATCGTAGCCTTTAATTACCATGCATTCTGATATCAGGGTAATTTTTCAACCCGCTTTCCAACAATCCAACAACTCGGAAACACAGATAGGAGCCTTCACTGGTGTTTTCTATGCCAATATTGAAAGCGTAAGCGTGGAATTCCAATTAGAATTTCAGAATTTTTTCGTTCGTTTCTTTCTCGTTGAGCGCATTTGGTTAGAAGAATTTGCTACACGGTTCAACAGTAAAGATAAAAACTTTTTTCATTCTTTTTTTCGTCGTCGTATCGGTATGTCGACTCGATATAAGAGGACGGACATATTGTGGTTGCATATTGCCTGGAAATTTCGTTTCATCCTAAACCGTATTCTCTGGACAACATCGAGAATGGATATTGCATTGCGTTATGCAGTTCTCAGCATATCATTTTTATGTATTTTAAATGTTGAATTAAAAAATTCCAATTGTACAAAAATTTGCATAATTTTAAGATTATTTCATCTTATCTATACCATTGAAAATTTCTGTTCGGAAGAGTTCAGCCGTATCATAATAAAATTAAGAAACAAAAAACTTCTGCAAAAATATTAAATCAAAGGGATATATGTACTCGAGCTCTCTAAATTTAATCATAACACAAAAACTCCAGAGATCGCGAGCAGAAATTATGTTCAAGAATCCATTTATAATTGCGAATAAATAGTTTTGACATTCGTTGCGCGTTCCATGACACGTTCGGAAAGTTTCTCTGACGGTCGAGTCTGCTCTCATGACGTATGCACACCCCGATGCAAACATACACCGGAGGATACGAACAAACGCGTATACGACTGTGAAGTTTCTGCACTCAAGGGAATCGGGCTATCCATCACACGGATGCACACCAAAATTTAGCAAACTTCACAATCCTTTTCATTTCCTTTTTCCTCAATTTGTACAGGAAAAATGTTTTACCGTTTCCCGAATGTGAAACTCTCAAAGACTTTACAGTTCATGATATGCAATTAGATAAAAAAATTTTTTTCAACTCTTGCCACTCGCGTCTTGGCATATTTATAATTAAAATGAACTATACAAATTTTCATTTATTCCTTCCGGTTGAGAAATGTTCATTATTTTTTGCGTCTGGAAAATTAATTCGATCATTTTTTAGTCTAATTAGCATGCTCCGGTACGTTAAAGAATTAAACTCATAATTTTTGCATTGGCTGTGTAGAGTTTGCAGAGTTTTCTTAAAGTTTCAGAGTTGAGATGGAATGTCCGGAGAATAGATAATTGCGTGTTTATGTTTTTTTTTGCGAGTCCGAACGAGGAACCAATTTCGGGTCTTAACTCTTCGAAGTTTGTAGATGAGTCCGCACACCTTGACCAATTCCCATCGGCGTTGCTTTGCCCCTGCGTAACTATGCGCACGTACGAACGAGAGATAGTTAGAGCTGTGTATAGAGCCTCGAATTCCCGAGTGGATACTGATCCCCTCGGAGATTAGCGTGCCACCTTGCCGGACGGTAGAGAACCGTGCTCTTTAGCCCTATTTCAAATACTTCCTCGATTCAGCCAAGCCGATCGTTACTCCCATCGTTGTCACGTAGCGAGCTGACGTCCAAACGGTTAACGAACAACTCTACAGTTTATAGTACAACATAGGATATTCGAGCTCAATTCATCCCAACGTCTAATTAATTAATGCCACCATGTTTAATTGTTCTGAAGAACAATGTGGGAGTTACCGTATCGCGCCGGAACAAAAATATAATTCTCAACGAAATTTGAGGAACGAGATCATTGACCAGAGAAAAATTGAGGAATGAAAAAATTTCAGTAATTAATCCAGATGCTAACTTTGCGTTGAATAACCCGTGTAAGGGCGAAAAGAAAACACGAGGATGTTCGTTTTTTTCACAAACGACCTTTTCATACAAAAGCGAGCTCGTCGAATATGCTATCCGGTGAACACAAACAGAATTTATTATCCCTTCCGACGCATGTAAATCGATCGATAAATTAAACACGATTTTAATTCTTCATATTTACGGCTTGAATTTGATCGAGAGGGTGCACTGGGCAAAAGAATTGAAAAATTTTACATTTTTCAATCATCGTCAATTTTTCACTTTGACTCGTATTGACATCGACAGGTTTCCCTTTTGAGACAAAAGAAAACACAAAATGTATTTTTTTTGTTTTCTATCTATGAAAGATAAATGACGGAAAAATTGCTGAAAGCTACGAGGGTTTATTTCGAAATTACAGAAATGAGGTTTTCTCCGACAGAAATGAAAAATGTTATTTGCATCCCTGCCATTTGTCTGCGAGCATAAGAATAAATAACGCAAAAACTCGAATGTTACGAGTACATTTTTATTCAAGAATCCCCGAGCAAAGTCTATCACTGAGCATTTTGCCACATCCATTTTGTCAATTGCACCGATAATGGCACTCGAGGATACATTTTTCCGAACAGTAATATTTTTCTCTCTCTCCTCGGCCCACCCACCTAGAGCATTATATTCTCATGTATACATAGATGACATACTCGAACAGGTCGACTATCGATCTGAAAATTGATTTACTCGCATCTCAGTATTAGAATTCGCACGTTAATCATGCTCCAGGCAACTACCCTCGGGTTGAAAATGGACAGGAAAATATGGCACTCGAAGATTGATTTTTTCAAGTACAATGTTTTCCTGTTCCTCGTTGTAGTAAACGTGACTCGAGCTTCACTTTATCGTTCAGATAGTACTCGAATAATAATTTAGTGCATCTCGATATTAGAATTGGAGCGTTAATCATGCGCGAGGCGACGGGGCGAGAGTGAATGGGAAAATTGGCTATAGCCGAATAGTCTAGGAAAGTTGGCTTTCCAAACCGTCGGCACACACAACGCACCAGAAATATTGCGGAGGACCAGGCGGGGAGGTTGAGAAAGAGAGAACGATGGATTAAGCACCCTGGTGGAATACTAATTTTCTTGACACACACCGACCGTAATTCTAAACGCGGCGCCTCCTATCTTTCCTTCGCCCACTCGCTCCAATGGCGCAATCGGATACTACGAATTTCTTACTCTCTCCCTCGTTCTCTCGCACGCGTTCGCTCAACTCTCTCCGTTCCTCTTACAGCCTTCATCCCTGTACTCTCCCCGTAGCATAGCTGCATGATATATTATTCCAGTGGCCGCGTTTTCTTCTCTCTTCTCTTCCAGCCAAACGAAGTACACGCCGACCCGCAACCGCGACCAGAGCCACACCTGAATTCATGAGCTTCCAGCATAATTCCAACAGTTCAAAATTATACTCACCCTTTTTTTCTGTGTCCCCTTCCCCGACGATTCCTTCCCTTCTACTTCCACGCGCCCTTAACGGGAACATTGAAACTTTTTTCTTCGTACACAAGAACCTCGCTAGGAAAGAAAATAATTGGCAATTGGTTTAATCGCCGGACCACAGTTGTCGGAATAATTTCTCGTCGTATTCAAGGGGAGGAAGGAGAAATAACGGAGTTACCCAACATTTATCTCTTGCGAATCGCATTCCTCTCGTTACTGGTTGAATGAAGGGGGAAAAAAAATTCAGAACGTTCCGCGAACAATCAGAATCATTCTTCAGTTTATCAGTTCTTTATTCGCCTCGGTATACATCGTTCTCGCTTCAGTCTGTTCAAGCTCGCAACAAGGACGGTAAAAAATAATTGGTCATTGGCAATTTTTTATCCGATGTAAGACTATTGTTTGCTCTCTCCTCCATAATCCTATCTTCAATTTTTCCGAGAATACGGTATGAATATACGATAAAGTAAAACTTTTATAAACCGCAATCCGAATGATGAGAATAAAATCTGTGACTAACGAATCGAAAATCAGACATTTGGACTCATCGTAATGAAATACGTTCTGATAAAATTGATTAAACTCAAATAAATTTGATAGCTGTTGAAACTTTCAGTATCGGAGCGTAAAGGACAAGAATATGTAAAAAGACTCGATGCCCATTTCAGTATTAAAAAAGCATCAATCAAGCTCCTGAAGTTCTAAAACCTTTGAGGTGCATCTCGTGTACTCCTATGAGAGACATTGATATTGACGGAATACGCCCGTCGAATTATAATATAAAAGTATATCTAATTATTTTCTTGTCCTATAATTTCGTATAAAAAAAGTGCATAAACCAATCGGGCTGCTCAAGCTCCAACCTTTCAGGTATGTCGATGCACTTACCCTGGACCGGAATTCACTTTATAGCAAAACCGAGAGAGAGAGACAAGACTGTAAATAATTGACAGAGCCATTAGTTCGAGCTGGTGTTCTAGCATCTGTGCACACACGTGCACCAAGGCCGCACTGCATTCCTCAGTGTAAAAGCGCCAATCGTAGCAGCAAGAACAATCGATAATCATTCTCCAATATTCTTGTCCCGTCTCCCATCATATATAGCACCCGCGGGAAATAGTTTTTTGTAATTTCAACTACAATTCCTGATCACAAAAAAAAGTTCGATAAGGAACCGAGAGAGGAAAAGTATTGAATTTTCATCACAAAACACGTTGTAGCGAGAGAGAAGGATAGGGAGAGAGGACGCGACGAGAAGACTCAGAACGTTCTTTGCTTCTAAACAAGGCCGCGAAAAAAGATTCGTGCGAACGCTATAACGCGCAGAAGGAAACTTATTGACCATAGCCCGGAAGCGATGTAGGAAAAGTTTTGGACGACAAGAGAAAAGCCTGAAAGAGAGACGAGAAAACTTTTCCGCTCGTTTATCCAGTACAAATACGTCGAAAGACCAAAAAAACGAAGGGGCAGAACGGGGGGGGATTTATATACTCGTCGGATTTAATTATAAGTTGGTCATTTCGATAGTGGTCTCGAGCACGAACGTGAAATCCCAACAAATGTATGTTCCTCTCGGACAGGAAATTGAGACCGAAAGGGATGAGAAAGACCGCCCGTAATTTCTCAACGAGACGAATTTAAAAAGCGTCTCACCCGTTCCACCCCTCGCTTGAATGCCCGTTTAAACTGAGAAGTGACGGAGAAAGCCCGGCATCCGGAAGGTACATATACGAAAGGAGTCTCCTTTTTTGGAAGAAAGCATCAGCCAGATGGGAAAAGACACACCCTGCTCTCTCGAGTCAAGCTGGGCGACAGCAGCCTCCGTGGATCGCGTTCTCACAAAATCAAGAATCTTCGTCCCGCAGATTCGCCGTCGGCAAATTAATTAAAAGCTAATCGTTGACGTAGTTGACGAAGGAGAAGATTCTACCTCTATGTGTGTCTCTTTCCAGCTCTTCCTCCGTCGCTAAAAATATTGAATTACTTTCTCGTCGAGCTTTTTCAGTCACCATCTCTTTTCTCCCCAGCCACCGGTAGACGCCGGTAAGCTCAGCTGAGGAGGACAGCTGAGGGGGACATCGTGGAAGATTAGACCCGATAAAGAAGGAAAAAAGTAGAGAGCGATGAAATGATGGAAAGCTTGGCAAAGACTCTCTTCTCGGTATTAGCGTTTCTAATTTGGAAACTCCAGGAATTGGAGAGATCTTTTTCGCTCATTCTCCATCTCGAATTGTTCAAAAAGAGAAGGTAATATAACGAAATGAACCCGGTGGGTTTCAACCGTTGCTTCCAGAGTATCGACTGACACCCACGCGTAGTCTGACACGTTCGCTGTACGAAGTCGGTGGGTCGTGGGAATAAAAAAAAGGCGTATAAACAAGGGAAAGACGGCTTTGAGGGCACGATAACGCTGCCCGTGGCGTCAGAAGTTTCAAGGATACAGACATTTCTGCGAGAAAATGAGGGCAGGTTGAGGGTATAGAGGAAGAAGGAGAGGAGAAGGCGAAATCGAGGGTAGATGGAAAGATGACTCAGTCGGTGAGCATTCGCATGAGACTCTTCTCGATAAAGAAGCTCCGGTCTAACTGTTTTCCGTAATTAAGCTGACACGCTAATGAGAAGGTTCTATGCGAGGTACCGGAGCATCCGCGTCATTACGACCTAAAGAGAGACGAGAGGGGCTCTCTCGGTAAACGGAACAACGAGCAAGAAGCTTCTCTCGGAAAATTGTGACGGCAGTTGTACGGCTTCTTTATCGAACTGTTTTTATACTGTATCGCGGAAGATTGATGATAGAGGATGAGCCTGCATGGAAGAAGCTTACTTGAGTAAATGCCAATTACTTTCGAAATCGGAGCGAACGAGGTGGTGAAACTTGCTGCAAACTTCCCAAACTGGATCAAATTTTCATTTACCGATATTTTACAATTTCACTTTATCATTTTCTCGTCCAAGGGAGTATTAAAGCTCACTACAATTTCCTTAACGGAGCGTGGAATATTTTTAAGCAACGATTTCCGATTTCGTGTCTCGTATGCTGCATTACATTTTTGTTTGTTCTTTTGTAAAAAGAACTTTTTTCTCTGCTCCGCAAAATATTTTTTCCGCTGACCTCCACCGTTTCTAGGTATCCAAGTGGAAAACTCTTTATATATTTATTTTTACTTATCCGGGGAAAGAGAAGAAGAGAGTAAGGAGAAAGAGAGGAAAAAAGTAGGAAACTGCGTGTGGTAGTTTTTTCGAAACAAATGGCAAGCTATCCTGACGCTAAGACCGCAGCGAGGAGTTGGCTCTCGGCTTTGTGCCATAGAAGCTGTGTGGCCTCCGGTATGAGAGGAAAATGATATTTTTATCGTTTGCTTCGTAAAGGGTGACGTTGGATGACGCCAGAGTCACATCACTGGTGGTACGATTGTTTATCTTTATCTCATTCCGTAAGCCAAAGTTCAGCTAGCTATGACGAGTAAGAGTTTGCCAAATCCGAGCCTTCTTCCTCGTATCCTCGGTGATTCGGCTCGGAATGAAAACTTTCTATTATGCCCTGGGAAATTCGCTGGGATGTCGTCGGGTCAGCGTCGTTACGAATGCTTAAAACTTTAGCACTGACAAATAAAATGATTGGACCTGAGCACACAGGTGTTAAACGTATTTGCGTGGAAAAGTTTTCGTTGCCTGGCACTGTCACGATCAACGTCTCGCCACGGTAACACCGTACTGACTGTTTGAGTTTCAATTTGTGTTTAATAAATGCTTGCGATTAATATTCATTGATATGCAAATCGGGCGAGGAAAACGGCAGTGCTCTACGCAACCGCAAGAGTCAACTGAGCGTCGCACACACGTTCGCACAGATTTATCTACGTTTCTCTCTCCAGACATGGACCCAGAGCACACATAAATACACTCACGCGCTCGCCTATACGGAAAATATAACAAATACTGCCCGGGAGCGCGTATATTTGATATATACATGTATATTTTCGTAAGCGTTTGGCTGAACAACTTTTCACAGAGATGGTGTAAAATGTATGTAAATTAATAATGGCTACGTTTGTACAAAGAGATCCTGATGAAACGAAAATTCGGAGCCAAATCGCAGGAATATAAAATCGAGATATACAAACGAAATATATTAAAAGGCTATGAAGAAAAAACATTGAAATTTCATGAATAAATTATCCCCCAGAGTGCTACTGCGTTATTCATAATTTTGTGTATTTTCGTCCGTATATTCAATATGCAATGGCGAAGCGGTAGACAGAGGACGCAGATAGAAAACATCGCATTTTCGTCAAAGACGGTTGTAAACTCGTGTCTTTTCTCAGGTGGGGCTTGAAAATCCGATTAATCCCGAGTCTTATCTACAAATAAGATTTGTATCTATATTAATGTGCATGCATGTGTGTACGCGTGTGCACACGTAGCTGAAGAGAGAAGAAAATATCCATCTGGCGCGCGAGTACGGGTATATGTACGTCCATTTGTCATCCTTTTAACGCTATGGATAAGGCCATGGTAATTTTGCGTTGAGTATGTCCGTTGAATAATTCTTCGCTTAGAAGTACGTGAGCGGAAAACGCGATACGGTGTCGTTACGGAGGGCTCTCTGTACGAACACACCGCTAAAAGCATAACCACAGTCGGGAGAAATGAAACTCTGTAACCCGGAATCGAAAGGACCATTCACCCCTTTTGTTCTCCAATATTCCCATATCTGTAATTATTTGAAATGTATCACGTATTCGCGGACAAATGGCTCAACATTGAGAGCACGTATGTATATTTTCGGATGAAAAATCTATTGTTGACAGTCTCGACTATGCATTATCTCTCCCCTATAAAATCACAATAAACATCAATTGAGTCTTTTCGTTCGTATGCCTTTGGCGATGTATATCACTGATTGTAATTTAAATTTGGCAACACATTTGTTTTCATAGACTTCAATCATGAATACAAGTTGTATTGATGAAAAAATAATTAATTTTTTATCTTATCCTCTGTGCTCTGTTTTGTAACTTCAATACAGAATATTTTCTGCAGTAGTATAAGTAAACGTCCGGCGCGACGAACGCGTAACGCGAATCAAGACTTCGGAGTCAGACGCAACAAAAAAGAGCAACGTCGAAGTATAGCGCAAGTTTGAAGTTTTACGAAACTTATTCTCAACTCTATCGCTAAAATATTTTAATTATATCAGTAGGATGAATATTGAACGATGAAGTACTCACCTACAAGTTGTCAACTTGGTATATTTGAAGTATTTTCTATGTTAAATACAAAATGTCATGAGCGAAACACGAACTTTATGAATTATCATCGGCAAGTCCACAATTACGCATGGGACATGAAGTCTTGGCGCATAACTGTAAAATCCCGTGTCACGTTTTGCAGTTCACTGACATAAAAAAATTCGAAAAAATTCATTGAGTGTCTCAAAACGAAAATAACGAAGCGACTCGTAACCACTGCAGGATCTCGCGATCAGAGTTTTATCGCGAGAGGTCAAACACTTGTCTCCAAAACACAATCGACCGATGCTCAACGCGAGTTCGTGAATATCAATAAATTCGAATCGTAACAGATACGATCGAAGGAAAGTTAACAAATGCACTGATGCACGTAAATTCGAGGAGTGACACTCGTACGGCATTGACACGCGTATAACTGTCGGAACGTCGTCACGAGTACGTCGCTCCTTGGTGAGGAAGGAACGGTGACTGGAGGAGCGTAGGAGAGCGTGCGCCGGCAGAGGCTGCGGCTGTAGAGAGTTTCGCTCCGACGCAGAATTTCCAGCCCGGCGTATACCGAAGGGAGAGAAAGGGAGGCAGGAGGAGAAAATCGCACGTTTTTCACCCAGCAGCAGAACTGGTAGTAGTAGCAAGCATCGCGCGTCCACTCCGCTATAGCATCGTTCAGCGACCCACCCCGATTTTGTTGGCGGCGGTGGTGGTGGTGGCGGCGGCGGCGACGACGATTGTGGCGGTGGCAGCGGCGGCGGCGGCAACGACGGCGGCGGTGGTAGCAACGCTCTGGAGTTCTCGTGTTGGCATCTCTGCTATTCTAGCCGGCCGTTACCGCCGCGAACCCCTTCCATGACGACTATCGATCCCACGCCACCCCCTCCTCCCTCCCCCCGCCTACCCTAGCCGTGAGAGCACCAGGGATGCAAGACCGAGCTGCTCGGATCTGTTGTGGGATGAGCGAACCTCGAGAAAGAGAGAGACAAAATTCCGTACCCCTTTCCACCCGGTGAATCGCCCTTTTCACTCATACCAACAGGAGTTACGCCGATTTCAAGTGTCCACGGATTGGAGACCCGCTGCAGGAGGCACGAGGTGCTCAGGCAACTTGAAATGAGATATTTCAAATGTGAGGATGAAGTCTCCCTTTTCAGGACTAACCTTGCGAGTCTCGATAGATCGGACCTTTCCGAAAAACGTCTCGGATGAGGAGACGCGTGAGTTCAGTTATCCTCGGTGGAGACAGAAAAATGGACTTTGAGCTATTCAAGACTCTCCTGATATATCACTTTCAATTTAGATCCAGATTAATTTAAAGCTATTTCAATGTTGGCATATCGATGAGGGAAGCTCGAATAATGGAAAGAATTGAGAAAGGTCTTACATGGGGGTCAAGTCGTTGATGACCGAGGGCGATCTACGCTCATCCATTTTCGGGAGACCGAGAGGAATTCGATATAAGTAAAAGCGATGCGACTCCGTCATGCGAGGAATTTCGAATGAGACGCATCGGAGTATGAAGAATGAACAGCACAGTGAGAAGGAAAGGGTCGGCGATACGCGTGAGGTTGTTGTGAGGGAGTCGCAAATTAGGTGAAGAAAAAAGGTCGAGGAGACGGAAAATGCGTATTTTCTAACTCCGGTTGAAAGCCAGGCCAACCGGGAGAGCAGCTCGAAGGAAAAAGTACGACCAAAAGGCTCCCGAAATGAAGAGAAAAAAGCTTCTAAAAGGAATGGAGCGAGTCGAGGCAGGGTGTGGAATGGCAAACTTGGTAGCGATGAAAGAAGACTGGAAGCTGAAAGGAAAAAAGAAAAAGAGTGGATTCGAGGGAAACGAGTAAGAGTGAGAATATAACGAGGGTTCGATAGGCCGACTGGGACCGATCTCGTCACGAGGATAGAAAGCCTAGCGGAATGAATTTTATCGCGGTCTTATCGACACACCGAAGAGATGATGAAACAGAAAATCGGAAAATCTAAACCCGCGAAGAAAAGGGAAAAGTGCCGAGTCCTCCACTCAGAGGCATAATCGTAGATAAGAAGAATCATGCATTCCAGATTTTCTTTTTTCAAACGTTCGCTTACATTTCACCCTGAAGGCATCAAACACATTTATTCGAGATGGCCTTGGCCGAACATTTAATATTGATACGATAGTCATATCGTCAGGGTCTTTCCAATTTCTGCGAGCCTCGAGGGAGTAACAGTAATATACAGAAATTATGATGAGTGGAATTGATGAGAAAGAAAGAGAAAGAGAGAAATATAATGACCATGCATATATGTATGTATGTGAACATAAATATGCATTGTTTACATAAAAAGTGACTTTTAATCAAAACTTTTAAATGGACAGAATATTTCAAGTTTCCTGCGGAAGGTCCGAAATTTTCATTATCTGTACTTGGAGAATCCAATTCCACAATCGATGTTTATCGAGAGCGATCCGTTCATCACTCGTGCTCGTTAATGTTTCAACGTGACTTCCCCACACTCATGCGTCAAGGTAAATTGTTTGGTAACGGTGCTCCAAAAGACGATTTGGAGCTTTCGGATTCCATTAAAGCGAACTGCGTCGAGGATTTACGGAGATAAGTAAGACAGATGAAGAGAGACAGCAAGGAGAAAAAGAAACGCTCAGTTTGTGCGGTCTTCACTGTGGAAATATATCGAAGGGTGTTCCGGAATCGATTTGGACCAATGACATAAAAATAATAAGAAAAATGTTTATAGAAAGCAATCTCGAAGGCATTAGAAAAACAACTTCCGGAGAATAACGCTAAACGAAGCAGTTCGGTGTGCATCTCTATGCGGACTAGTCGAAAATCTTGTAATTTAATAATAGCGCATGGCCGTCCGTACTTTGGAATAACGAGTAATCTATGAAGAAGCCAGGAGAACGAAGTAATTGGTATTCTAGGTTAAAATTCGTGACGTTCCTGCCTCAATCCTGCCGGCTCGACTTTCAGCTAAACGCTCGACAGTTTATGGTACTATTCAAATATGTATTCTACCCTCCGAGTTCCCTCTCTTTAATTTACTTTTCGTCGGTTCCGTTTTCATACGCGCAAAATCGCATGACGTATTAGTCTAGGTTCAAAAGCCACAAAATCTACCAAAAAAAAGCCACAGAAACGGACACGCCGGTGCACAGAAGTTGACCACGGACTGCTGGTTCTTTGGCAATTCGTTTTATATGACCCGAGATAAACTCATCGATAAAACTCCTCCCCAGGATGTGCTTGCTATACGGAAAATAGATACGAGGGATAGAATGAGGAAAGGAGGAAGAAAAAAGATTTTGGATCCAGAAACACGGACATCGTCGTGGGAAGCCGACCAGTTGCTCTCCGTGCTTGTTTCCGAAGCATCGGAAGAGAGATAGAGAGAGAGAGAAACTTTTTCCTCTTACGCTTTTCCTCTACTCTTTTTTTCGCTCAGCCGTCTCCATTGGCGACAAAGTAAGATTGTCGGGACCGTTACGTCCAGTTTTGTAACTCGAGCTATCCGAGTTTTTTTTAAAGTATATTTTTCACAAAGCGGATCTCATAGACTTGTTTTCCTTGAATTTATACGATATTCATGTATTATTTACTTATTTTAATAATTGAGATTATTTCATTTGTAAATATATAAACTTTATCTCTCTCATTTCGTATATTTTTTCTTTTTTCTTGTTATTTCAATGTTAAACTCGATTTCAAGATTGAAAATTCGTATTACAAATATTTTCTCCTGGATGTATTTTACCTCAGGAGCAACAGCAGGAAACACCGGACGAAAAATATTTTCCTTGCATCGGTTTCACTAACATTTTTCTTTCCTCACCGATGAAGATGATTTTCCGACTTTCTTCCGTGCGTCGTCATTTTTTTCTACCGAGGACAAGAGAAAATTAAGACCACCGCAATTTTTTGTCCCCTCGGCCGAGTTAATCGATCAGCCGAATTCCCAAGTGCGAAAAGGCCACAAATCCCGTACTTTGGGTTTCTCCCGACCAGTCTACGAGATAAAATTCTGAGAGTTTTAGGGAATCTCTTGGCTCGGGTGTGACTCTGGAACGTGTATAACAGACCCCCCGTTGATACAAAAGAGCAAAAAGGACTGAAGAAAAAACCATCGATTTTTCCCTGTCCCGTGCTCTCTATCCCCGTATCGAACAAATAACGATGAAGAATATCGAACCGTACCAAACTGAAAAAAAATAACATCGAAAAAATCCAAACACTCCACGGTCTCTCCAACGTTGAACTTTTGCAAAGAGGATTCTCCTGTCGTTGCTCGAGAAAAAAAGAGGAGAGATTTTCTGAAAAAAAGAGCCGGCCACTCAAAGTCCACGCGGAGAAAAAGTTATCGCGAACATCACGCTTCATAAATCATCCACGACGAGTGAAGAGAATTGCACAGCTCGGGATGCGAAAAAAGAAAAGATAATAAACTCATTCCCTATTTCTCAAGGGTATTTCTCTCTATCTCTCTTTTCCTTCTTTTCTCTCGTTCTCTCGTTCTCTTCTTGCCTCGTCTGTGCATGAAACCGTACGAAAAAACTCTTAACTGTATTACATACAGTAATAATGGCTTCTCTCAGTGCACACAACATGTACGAGTATTAGCGCGCTACCGAGGCAAATTGCATTGGACCGAGGAGAGCTGTCATTCTTGATGGTAATAATAATATAATACCGGATGGTGGAGTTTATATTTTCATCTGTAAGCCAGACTTCCTTATGCAAATCACAGAACGAGAGGTACGTATCTGATGTATAATAAATGTAAAACAGCGGAAAAAAAATATCTGCACGAAAGATTGCTGACAACTCGTCAGAGTATCGAAATGTTAGGAGATGCAAGGATAAAATTTACTAACGAATAGTGGCATTGAAACGCTTCAGCAAACTTTTCAACAGCTCAGATTTTTTAAATTAAACTCCGCGATGCAGACTTCGATTAATTAACAGGGTTTCTTAGTCTCGATATTTCAAATAATGTTTAATAGCCAAGCACTTTTGCAGTTGCGATACATAATACATTTCTAGTTCCGTTCTGTGTGACAATGTTCTGTGACAGTCTGGGAGCTATCGTAAAATGATAAATCCGCAGGCTGGCAAAGCTAATGAAATTTAACTGGTGTTTAATGAAGCACGCGGCCATCGTTCCTGTGGTCGCATCGAAATGTAATCACGAGAAATTAATCCGTGCTGAAGAATCGATGCGGCGGTATCAAAATGATTCATTGGAGCGGGGAACGCGTCATTCGGAATAAAAGAATATGGTGCGTTTGACATAAGATAACAATAAATGTGTAAATAAATTTTATCACGATAAATTGAGCAGACAGCGTGATAAAAATATATCGTGGAAAAAAATTTTTTTTGCTTATTTTGAAAAACAATAATACACGATGCTCATCTTTACATCATTTGCGTTTGCGTTTCTTGACTTTTTGACTTATTAAAGTATAAGAAATGCACAAAACGTACGAAAAGCATTAAGACTCAGTGACTTTGTTGAATTTCCCGGGTTTATTGTACCTCACGATGAAATATTTCTTAATTAATCCACGGTACTAACGAAGAGAGCGCGGAGTTTTAAAAGGATGGGATATACGGGTACGGGCAAAAAAGACCAAGCAGGAGACGACTCAGATGCAGTGGCGTGAATTAACAAAGCGTAAACGCGAGAAAAGGACTCATGGAGGCGAAACGAATGAAATAAATAATAAGAAAAGGTTTTATTATTATTCCTAGTTGAGTTTAATGTTCTCTCACGTACCCGCTCTTACGTACACATTTAAAAACTTTAACTGAAATTTTAATTAATGCATAACCGACCATTCAGATCATAATTAGTTGCGAGATTATTTAAGAGCAAACAGACGCGATGCTAAAAAAAGTTAATCTTATTGATAAGCTTATAAAGTTAATTCTGCATTGCTATTTTAATTCGCTAAATTGTCAGCATTGTCCTTTAGCACGACACTTTGTGCAACTTTATGGACAATTTTTTATTGAAAAGGAATCCTCTGTAATAAAAGTGAAAATTCCAGAATAAAAGGTCGTTGATGAGCTTTTATTGGAGAAAATGATCATTAAATTTTAAACGCGCAGGAGGATGAAATTACAAACTTTGTGGTATTTTTACGTCTGGAGGCTTATAGATTTATACTCGTAGCGTAAGACAATATAGATCATATTTCAGGTAAGCGTTAGGTAAGCGGAGACAAGAGGAAGAAGAGAAAAGAGACACCGAGAGCTTGAAAATCGTTCGACTGTGCCGAAGCTTGCGGAAATCCCACCGGGAAGTGTACGGGCGAGGACGAACTGTTTCACGCAGTTCTCTTCGAACTAATCCTACCTTCTCATGTCGGAGACTCTCGTGACCACTTGCCTTCCTCCGAAATCCCCCTCGATGTGTTTCACGTCGACGTGGCGAAGTAGCCACCGCGACTCTATCTTCCGGCGTCCATTTAACGTTTAAGTGTGTCACGTTGTCAACAACTGAACGGGACGGTTCCTTCGAGCTTCTCGAGTATCTTAGACATTTGATGCTCTTTACTCTTCATACAAAATAAGCGCATCTATTTCTGTCTGATAAATGAAACAAAATTTTCTTGTCTCTTTTTTGAGGCAAAAATCAGAATAAAAATTCAAAAATAAAAGAATTACACGGATCAACACAAAATTTGACCTAAACTTAAAAGTATGGAATTTCGATTCTTTAGTTTGTAAATAGACGAAAAAGAAATAGAGTAGGGGGGGGGGCAAAATGGGGTACTTAAGAAAAATTTCTGATTCCAAGGGTTTAAATATGCTGAATTTTTTCATTAGTCAAAATGGGGTACCTCTGCAAAAAGTACGAAAAAATGTTTTTCTCATAATTTGTTAAGTTATTATTAGCTTTGACGTCTTATTTCAAGTAATTGATTGATGATTTATTTACATTTTTGTTTAAATGTGTTTCATTACTGAAGCAAATGTTCTTTTTGAATCTGCTGTGTTAATTGATTTTTCGCTTTAGTTTTTGTTTAAACGTGTTTTTAAATCACCAAATGTAATGTTCTTAGCAAATAAAAGACTATTTGATATTAAATTTT
>JAPYYX010002304.1:0-16999 GCA_030522605.1 Cremastinae sp. B BG-2022a | reverse complement strand
GGTCCCGGATTTCTCTCTCAAAATTGAATAATTAATCTTGAAAAAATTACAGTATATTCCTTTCGATCCCAAGAATTTGCCTCTGGTCCGAATTTTCATGAAAATTCACTTATTCATTTATAAAAAAATAAACAAAGGTCGGAACACGGCTTTCTCACGGAAGGCGCACCCGTTGTTTGTTTATTTTTTTATTAATTAATACGTGAATTCTCATGAAAATTTGGACCAGAGGCAAATTCTTGGGATCGAAAGGAATATACTTTAATTTTTTCAAGATTAATTGTTTGATTTTGAGAGAGAAATCCGGGAACTACGAAATCTTGTAACTTTGAGGTTGTGATTACTAAGGAGGAATGGTAGGTACAATCCATGTCAAAAGTATTTTCAGAACGAAAATTTGCGAATGTTTTACTCTCTAGTCTTTTGAAAGGGTTTTGAATTTTTTGTATATTAGCTACAATAGCGATTAACAACTTCCGATTATAAATTTAAACATTTTAACAATGAACATTGTTTAAACAATTAAAATAGAAAATTTTAGTGAAATGCTTCCAAATTTTGTGAGTAGCATTGAACACTCATATAAAACAAGTAAAAAAATTTTACGGAGACGGTACGTTTTTCTGCTTATGTTTAGAACATTTATATGAATTTTCCATAAGACACAATGTTAAATTTTAAAAGTTTGAAAGTTCATAACTTTAAAACCACTGAATGAATCATTTTCAAATTTGGCACAAGCATTTTTTAGCCGTTTTCAATCAAGTTACAAAATTTTAACTTTTTCTTGCCATCTTAACAATCGGATCAATTCCTCCTTGTAGTTGTTGTGGTACAGTCAAATCACAACTTTTTTTCGTAGTGTATCTCCGTAATAAGCGGTTTTTGAGCTTATGGACACGAAGAAAAGTTGTTGCATATTGATTCAAGAATAACGTACTCGTAATTCAAGGTCACATAACATGACCTTGAACTATTACAATCGTAAAAAACAAAATAGTCAGATTCTTTTAAAAAACTAATAGAAACTTCTTTGTAGTACCAAAAAGAGTTATTCGAAATTTCAAGATGGTTCACCATTTAGAAGTCAAAATATTTAGGATTGAAAACCAGAATATTTAACATGTGCTCTTATGGGAGCGAAGTGAAAATCGTGATTTTTAACAATAAATATCTCAATATCTACGTGGCCAAACCTCTTGAAATTTGGTACACGTATGCAGGTCATAATAAACAAGCCTTGTGCAAATTTGCAAGAAATTCTGACACAATTCCTTTTGCACGAAAACTACCTTAAATTTTGTTCCGACAAACGAAATGACGCTCATAAAGTTCAAAATGTATAAAGCAGAGAATTAAAATTCCTTGAATACACGCGAGTGCTCAATTTTTCGGAAAAAACATCCATTTTACAGTATTTTTAATTATATCCTTGCTCTCTTTCTTTCAGCACATACATTTTTTTGATTGAATGCACATAAAAAAGGTTCTTCGGTATGAGCAAAATAAAAAAAAGGAAAAGTTTGACCGTGGCCGATTTGAAAATAAATACGAGCGGTGAGAAGAGGGCGTGTGCGCGCGTGTACGAGACTCGAGAGTGACTCGAATACAAAAATAAAAATAGAATCTGCATCGAGCACGCCAAGAGCGCGTCAGCCAAGATGTGGAGTCCCCACACGACCTTTCTTGTTGTTTATAAGTTTGTAAGAGATCAGAATCTCGTATTTTGTTGGCAATTGTAATTATCGATTGTGTGCTGTTGAAAAACCAAAGACAAGAGCTCTTGAGGAACAAACGGAAAATAGTTTCAAACATTTTTTCGCTGTCCTGAAGCTGTTACCTCATCAACAATGTGATAATTTTCATACTCCTAGAAGATTCGGGGAAAAACTAGTCAAGGAGAATTATTACGACGAAAAAATTGCATCTTACAACAATACTTTGTAACATATGTAACCGTATTATAATCATTGCGGCTAAACCTATTTTTCAATTCACAATGTTATTAACAACTTGGGGGGGGCAAAAATGGAGTGCTCAAAAACATTTTCCGATTCCAGGGGTTTAAACATGCTGAATTTTTTGGTTTTTAATCATAATTGGAAGAAACAAATTACATTGTCAATTAGCTGCCATGAGAAAAAATAAATTTTTGTAGCGAACAAAATGGGTTATCCCTCAAAAATGTAAGAATTTTTTTTTTTATAATTTGTTAATTTACTATTAACTTTGACATTTTGTTTCAAGTATCTAATTCATTATTTATTTGGATTTTCGTTTAAATGTGTCTCATTCCTAGAGAAAATCATCTTTTTCTATTTGCTATATTAGTTTTTGATTTTTAATTTGTATTTTTGTTTGAATGTATTTTCGAATCACCAAATACAATGTTCTTGGCAAAGAAATGTTATTTGATGTAAAACTTCATGAAATTTTGAAATATTGAAAATTTTTACCAAATTTTTGGAGTACCCCATTTTGCCCCTCCCCCCCTTTTTTTGCCCCACCCTCCTTACTCGATACGATATACGATATTATCAACTTTACGGTATCATTATCATTATACGTATATGTGTACATAGAGAACCGAACGTCAGATGAATGTGATGAGTACGTGAATAAAGAAATGAAAAATTTAGATATCGAACCACTTTCAATATGTTCTCTCGATCGAAAATTGTTACATAGTTGTAAGGGATTTCGACATTTCTAAATTTTTGTCATTATAAACAACAGGAAGTATAACAAAATGACCGTATACGCTAAAAATATGCATGAATAATTTGTTTTAACCTTATTTCAAAACAACTAAATATTATTCTAGATCGCACTAATATAAAAATGCACTTACCTGTGAGGAATGAATATTTAAGAAAATCTTGAAATTGAAAAGTTTTTCTAATTGGTAAAATTTCTCGAAAAGTCAATTTTTTAAAAATTGTTTGTTGAAATTTGAACTGTTGTTGCAAATTAGTCACCTATTTGTGGGTTGGTAAACCCACGTCTCTGCTCGAAAATCTGTTCACACAACGATGCTCATAATGATATCCAATAGAAATAATAATATTTTGCTGAGTTGTTTATTGTCGAATGTAGAAACATTTTTAAGCAGAAATCTGATTCTGCCGGAAGTGCGCGCTTCCTGCGACGAAAATAAATATATCGTAAACATTGTATTTAAAGAGTTCTGGTAGTTGAAGGCTTAAAACAAGATTAATAAATATATTTAAAATTTTTATTATTCGTTTATAGGAAATATAAATGGGGCAGGGGGCTCCAGAGCCAGAGGGGATGGGGAATTTTATTTCTGTCCCTTAACCCTAGAACTACCAACTTTTTGTTTTAACCTTCAAACTACAAACTGGGGAAAATATGTACCCCAAGGTTTTTCGCTCGTAAAATCGTTTTGAAAGGTGTAATCGAACTCAATAATGGATGAATTTCTTTGTTTTTTCATGCCGAAGAGAATGGCGAAGAGAAAATTTTATTAAAATTTAGTTAGTGCAAAATCGATTTAAGTGGCTAAAGGCGCTAAAAAACGGTCGAATGCTCATTTTACAAAACAAAAACTCATAACTTTTTTCTATAATCGATTTTTGTTTTTCAAACGTGATTTTGAAGAGGATATATGTATGAGGCTTCTAGAAAAAAAATACTACCGCAATGTTCGTCAAAAAAGTCTATTTATATTTGAGACTCTGAAAATTCCAAGAAATTAGGAATTCCATCTATGGAAAAATTAACTAAAAATCTACGAAATAATGGTTCTCAAGAATATATTTTAGTTTTCGTAATACAAAATTAACGAAAAAAGTAAATATCGTTTTACATGAAAAATTTTCAAATTTTCATCTTCATTCGAAACACAATCTCTATTGCTATATTTCTGCTTGAGATACCCTCAAAATACCCACGAGGGAATCGGTACTTCCGAGGTTATATTTTTTCGCCATAATCTGCCGAAAAATAGAGTACATTGTAATTTTTTTATTCTTTTTTATTTTATAGTAAAATGCGGTTATAAAATGTCAATTTAAGATTTATTTGAGAAAAAAAGAAAAAAATTCCTTACACAAAATACTAACGGGAACTACAAACTGGGGTGGAAGGGGACCCCAAACAAAATTTGCGCCCTCACTGTTTCTCAGAAATCAAAAATTGAGAGTCTCGTGAGCTCGCCGTGCTGTTAGAACCTTCAATTAAATTATGGTGTAGATCTGCCGTCGATAATGTGACTAATTACTTCAGAATCACAGTTCAAAGTGTGACTGGGGTATATATCTCCCCTAGTTTGTAGTTCTAGGGTTAATTGTGATTAAAAACAAAAGATGCAGCATATTTAAACCTTTGGAATCGTAATATTTTGTTAAGTACCCCATTTTGCCCCACCCTATGAGTATAAAAAAATGAGTATGTAAAAAAAATGAAGTTTCATAATATTTCGAATCTGGTGACTCAGCATTTAGAGAATCATTTCAAAATTTGTTATACGAATGCTCCATAAACTCGGAATCACGATGTACTTCAATCCACTCTTTATTATTTCAAAAATGTAGTCCACACGTTCGCACTTTTTTATAGAATATTTGTAAAACTTGTTAAAAAATGACCGCAACTATCGATTACTACTCTGAATGATTTTAAAAAAATTTAACAATATGATACACGATCTCAATTGTACGATTCCGTCAATAAAACGTAAGCATGAAGAAATTGAGCATACTATAAAATGTTGACGTAAAAAATGAGAGAAAAGTGAATGGGAGGGAAAGTTTTAGATTTATTTTTTCAGCTAATCGGGAGCGCGGGGGTAGCCATAAATGTCTCGGAGTCGTTTACCATTTTTACCGCGTGACGGCGCTCGAGTACGAGGCAAGATACTAGTCGGAGCTTTTTGGCAGCTAACGGCCAGTGTAAGGTCCAACCCCCGAACCGAACGGTCATCCGAATCTATAGGTAAATTCATTCACAACATATTCAAATCAAGACGATTCGACCAGTTATTTTTTTCGTATTTTTCATCGTTCTTATCCGCGTTTCGACGTTAAATCGATTTAATTTATATCGATACTTTTTTCCCCCGTGTATCGACGGTTACGTAAAAGAAAACGGAATAGATGAAGAATAAAAAATTTTAAATATAAATAGAGGGCCTGAAAATCTTGGTGCGAGACTTTTATTTCACGTTGATCGTCTTTTTTGTCTCTGTCTCTGGTGCTTTCGATCTTACCCCGATTTTCTTCGGATTGCGCAATTTCGTTTTTCTCCTGTTTTTCAATAAATCATGCGGAATCGTTCAAAGAGATGCAAAGCGTCCGCGAGTGACTCGACAAAAATCCAAAAATGCGGAAACGAGAAAAAAATGCAGTAGGAAAATCTGGTGCAGCATCATTGAGAGTCGTTCTAGCGGGAACAACAAGTCGTATATCCAAATTCACCACGTGCTAATCTAATCATAAACGTGGAAACATTTTTCGTGCATACAAAAAAATAATGAAAATAAAAATTCTGTGTGCTCGCAAATATTTTCAACTGACTAATGCTTTTGTTCCGATGTAAGAATGATATTAATAAATTATGAATAATAAATAATAAAAGATCAACAAAAAATAACTCCATCCTTCGAAATTTAATACGTCATTTATTTTTTTAAACCTCGTTCCAGCCCCCTGCCAAATATTTTATTTGTTTTCATCAGAAAAGAATATCAGCTGATTAATCCTTTATATTTCAACTTGAAAACATTTCTCAGCTTCAGATTTCTTTAACCTCTCGTATCGGAGTCGAAATGAGGAAAAAAATGTTATTCAGTTGAGGTGGGAGATGAATAATTTGGAGTGACTAAGATCTAGGTTATGAATTTCTGGGATCTTGCTTTCCCTACATAATAATTGGCAAGCCTGTTTTTTATTTGAGCCGATTACGTAAGGTTTGACACGAGAACGGAACAAGGCAGGGAGAGATCTGTTCGCCATTTAATTTTACTTCCCGACGATCCAAAAATAGTCAGCTCGTGTGACGCCACAAAAAGAAAGAGAAAACAAGAAGAAGGCATTTTAATCAATTTTTTAATTCTTCGCATTCTAATATTACTTCAGTATTTACGTAGAAAAAAGAAATGTCAACATTTGCAGGCAGTTTGGATCTTTAAGCTGCCTTAAAGAGAAGTATCAACTTCCCTTAAAGTAGTTCAAAAAAGTAATCTTTCAATGCACGTAAGCTTAAAAAGTAATATACAAAATCATTGAGGAAATTCATGCCCCTCGTTTTCAGCACGAGCAGTAAACACAAGAGCTGAAAGCGTCTAGCTCATTACACAGGTTTTTTATACTTACCATCCGAATTAAAAAATTCGATTATAAAAATGCAACAATATTAACAGCATTTTTTTATAAATTCTTCTGTAAATATAATTTTTTTTTATGTTTCAAAAATAATCACATCAAATTTTCATTAAAAATGAAAAAATCAGCACATATCCAATTAGTAAAAACAATCGAAAAGTTTTGAATTTGTGAATTTGACATATTTCGAGGTGATTTTCTTTTGATTGCTATGAGGAAAGCGATATTTGATGAGCCAAAATGTATTTCGGTTTTTGGACCGATGCCCCAGATTATTCGCTTGACCACGCAATGTGTAAATTTAGAATGGGGAATACATCGGAGAGACATCTCTTTGACTCGATCGAGATCCCGCCTCGGCATTACGTCGAATAAGAGACGCGCGTTATCTCCTCGCGCAACGGGCAACTGATCGAACGGAAACATTAAACACACGTGTCAGAGCCTCTTGTTTCTTTTTTCCTCTTCACTCTTACACGGAAGTCCAATGAATCATCTCTGAATCGAAATTAGCTCGCCGATCATCATACTCGATCCTATTTTTATCCTAAATATTCATTTGTAACTTAATCCTAGTCAAGAATGACGAAATTCGCATAACCCGTGCTTGTAAAAATATTTTTGTGTGTAAAATGAAGGGCAGAGGGGGGCAAAATGGGATACCCAAAAATTTGGTGAACATTTTCAACATTTCAAAATTTCATAAAGTTTAATATCAAATAGCGTTTTCTTTGCCAATAACATTATATTTGGTAATTCCAAAACACTTTCAAACAAAAATAAAAACCAACATAGCAGATAGAAAAAGATGATTTTCTTTGGGAATGAGACACATCGAAAATCAAGATAAATCATCAATTAGATACTTGGAACAAAACGCCAAAGCTAATAATTAATTAACAAATTAGAAAAAAGAACATTTTTTCTTCCTTTTTTGAGGAGTAGGTACCTATTTTGTCCGCTAAAAAAATTTATTTTTTCTCAAGGCAGCTGAAAATTTTATTTGTTTCCTTCAATTTTGATTAAAAACAAAAACTTCAGCATATTTAAAACCTTGGAATCGGAAAACTTTCTCAAGTACCCCATTTTGCCCACCTCTACCCTATATATAGAACAGCGAATTTGGAAAATTCGACGCAATGGCTGAGTGAGTGAAACTTTTGGTTTCATTATCAAAAGTGTGAAAGATGATTTTCTCCTTTGTTCGACAAAGAAAATTTTTTTCAAGATTGCTGTTGTAATATGCACCTTTCGTGACTATTTCTGTCTTATCAATGGAAACCAATTCCAAATTTCGCAAAAAATGTATTTAATACTTGCCGATATTCGTACCAGAAAAATATAAAAAATTTTGCTAAGGGTCTGGGAAGAGGTTGAAAAATGGTAAAAGAAATAGCTCGGATGTTCTGTGTCTGAGAAAACATTTTTATATTTAGAAATGTAAGAAAAGAAAAATATTGAGAAATTCATTTCTCAGCAGAATATCAACTGCCCGTGAGAGAACAAAAAATATGATCTGCTTATGAAATAAAGTGGCAAACGTATTTTGTGGAATTTGGAATAAATTTCAAAGTCAAGAAACTAGAAAAGGAAAATTAAGTAGAAATGTGAGCATTCTAGATTACGAGCCTGTGCTTTCGAGAAAAATAATTAAGAGCCCCGCAGAATGCGCATGCAAAGTCTGCGAGAGAAAAAAAGAAACTTAATTGTATTGTAGAGGCGAATTTGAAAAAACAATCTCCAACCAAGGTGAATGACGGTAAAAAAGTGATTTTTTTCAAGGACGTATGAGAATGAGGTCGAAAAATAGTTCTCAGCTCATGGTCGAGTTTTGTATACGAAAAATCAAAGGAATGCAAAATATTTGGAAATTTAAATTGGCGAAAGACAAAATGAAGGAATAAACTGCGCAGATTTGTTGGTGTCGATGTCGATCGGGTCATGATCAGGGTGACCGGGAGTCGAATGTAAATAAATAGGTTGTGGAAAAGGGTCGAAGGAAACGGGTCAAAGTCAGGGTGGGGGACTGTGGTAGAGTTTGAACAAGCTGATGGCATGCGGTGACACGTTAGAAGGGGCAAGAAGACGGCAGGGTTAAGAGTATGGAGGCTATAGGATAGATCTCCACCTGTTTCCGACTAAAAACGGCGTGGAAGATCGGAACGCTTCGCAGCCCGCGCCGACTTAAATATAGATCTTGAAAATGCCCACCGAGCCCGCCAAATTCAGGACTCTTGCGTCATGATTTAATGGCTTCGTGTGGGCGAACTCCCTCTTTACATTTTTACGCTTTCATTTATTTAACGCGCACGTTTGTATTCTACTCATCTCCGTTTTTACCCCCGTTCATTATTTTATTATAGTTTTATCAATATACTATAATAAATAACGAATAATAATATTTTTTATATAGCGTACAGGGGGGCAAAATGGGATGTCCAAAAATTTGATAAAATTTAATATCAAATAGTTTTTTCTTTGCTAAGAACATTATATTTGGTGATTTGAGAACAGATTTAAACAGAAATAAAAATTAAAAATCAATTAACATAGCAGATAGAAAAAGTTCATTTTCTTTAGCAATCAGACAAATTTAACCCTGGAACTACAAACCCATTTTTTTACTTGTAACCTACAAACCGGGGTAAATATTTGTCCCACGGGTTTTTTTGCTCGTAAAATTGTTCTGAAAGGTATAATCTGATTTTAAAAAACGTGGTAATAGAGGAGTTTTTTGTTTTTTCATGCCGCAGAGATGAATGGCGAAGAGAAAATTCAATTTTATCAAGATCTAGTTAGTAAACAATCAATCTCAATTTTCATCAATCGATCTCAATTTTGAGTTTAGTCTATGGAAGAGTGAAATAAAAATCTATGAAATAGTGGCTCTCAAGAATATATTTCAGTTTCTGCAATACGAAATTTGGCTGCCTCAGATTCTCTCAAAACTTTCACAAACTGGCGCTTGCTAGATTATATTTTTTCGCCATAATCTGCTCAAAAATAGACTGCATGTAATTTCTTTGGATTTTTTTATTTTATAGTAAAATAAGGTTATAATACGTCTGTTAAATTTATTTCAGCAAGAAAGAACAAAAATATTTGCACAAAACACTAATGGGAACTACAAACTGGGGTAGATATCAGCCCCACACAAAATTCGTGTCTTCACTGTGTCACAGTAAATAAGAAACTGAAGAGTCTCGTTAACTCGTCGTACCGTTGAAACCTTGAACCGAATTATGGTATCGATCTGCAGTCAATAATGTCATTGACTAACTTAGAAAACCGTTGAAACCTTGAACCGAATTATGGTATAGTTCTGCAGTCAATAATGTCATTGACTAACTTAGAAACAGTGCAAAGTTTACCTGGGGTAGATATCTACCCCGGTTTGTAGTTCTAGGGTTAAACAAAAATTAAAATAAATCATAAATTAATTACTTGAAACAAGACGTCATAGCTAATAATAATAATAAGTTAACAAATTCTGAAAAAAAAATTTCTCACTATTTGAAGGGGTACCTCTTTTAGTTCGCTAAAAAAACTTGTTTTTTCTCGTGTCAGCGAAATTTTTTTTTTCTTTAACTGTTATTAAAAACAAAAGATCTAGCATATTTAAACCCCTGGAATGGTAAGATTTTCTTAAGTATCCCCCCCCCCCCCATTATCCTGTATATACTATAAATGATTATGTTGAAGAGCGATCGAAAACAAAATTTTTTTTTTCTCTTCGATTTTTTCAATACGATTTTTTAGTAGGCTTTTTCAATGGCTATCAGCGAATAATCCGTTGGACCAAAAATATTTTTGCATATTATTTCAATTTTTTTCTCCCAAGGTAGCAATCTACTGACAATGTTAATCAAAAACACGGCTAGAAAAATGTCTGAAACTTATGACATTGTCTATTAAATATTCATATTTAAAGTATAATCATGAATTTTTATTATGCTTTCGTAAATGTTTTATTGGGGGGTAACAATTGAGTTTTTGATTTATTAGACAATCATGCACCTCAATAAAAGAACATATTATTTTCTTCTATTTTTATCAAAGATATTAGCGATAAAGTTCTTCACAAAAGTTTCTTTTAATCGGAAAAAACACCATTAGCTGAGAGAAAATAATTTTTTAAAGAAAATTAGTTTCTCTGATAAAAATGAATTTGCATCGAGAGTTCAAGGAAACCAAGTTATAATGACCTCACTGCAGCGGTATATTTATAATTTGACACAAATCAAGAACTTGACCGACAGTGGTCTGCCCGTGGTGGATGTAAAATGTTGGCGTTCCATAAGTTATGGAACATTGGGTGCTGCCAATATTCGGATGGGTCACCCCTTAACTTGCATTGACTGATAGGCAGTGGTAGGTGAATTTTGGCGGCTTCAGAAATTTGAAAAAATTTTGAAAACACATGCCAGGTTTTTCGGGGTTCTCCATGCCCTATCGAGTGCGAAAACATGCGCATGTGACGAGAAAAAATAAGATGACGATGGCTGTAAAAAAATTAGCACTGATGTAAGCAGGGGGGGGGGGTACTTGAGAAAATGCGGGAACAGATTTTTTGTTCAAAAGTTAGTATAATATTCCCTCTGAAATATTTCGCATCGATCAGCACAAAAATGATCAAGCTTTTAGAGATTTTTTTTAAGAAATATTTCAATATAAATATGAAAAATCTAATTATACTTCGAAAGGGTGAGTATCTGTAAGATTACATCATTTTAAATCTCGGTGTAATCCAAATTTTGATCATAGTTGTACGATAAACAAAAAAAATATTAATGAATAGCTTACAGGGCATAAAGAAAAATAGTTACACCACCCAATGTATAAGCATAGGACCAACTCCCCTTCACTATATAATCCACCCCCCACTCTCCGTTTAAGGGGGTTGATCAAACATCGATGATATTAGATAAAAATCTGAATTTAAAATATGTTATAATTCAGGTTAAACTGGACATCTAAGAAAAAAAAAGTATATCTCACTGATCGATTTTTTGAAAAATTTGATGTCGAAATACGTGAATTTTGTACAGCAAGGTACATTTTTTGATTAGACAGGTCCGAATTTTTTCGATTCTTTCCTCAACTAAACATCAAAGATTCCATTAGAGTCTTACAAAATGCATGTTACCGAACTATTTTTTGATAAAAACGCGATTTAATTCGAAAAAACGTGAAAATGTCGATGCCATGAATAAAAGCAGCTGATGACGACGAAGTCAATTGATCAACTTTATCTTAAATATTACTCTCCTAATAACTTTTTAACAGTAATTTTCGTTGGAATATTTTGAAGTGAAGTAACAATTATTTTTCCTGTGATCCAAAACGGAAAAGAGTGACTTTTTCAAAAAAATTTTACGCGGGCGTCATTTGACAAGAGAATACTTGATCAACCACCTTAAACAACCTTAAGCATATTTTAAATTCTTCAAGGGCAAGGCTTCTCTCCCCAGCCTCCAATCGCTATTGGGATCTGACATGCGGCGACATGACATCTGGTGACAAAAAATCCAACTAGAGCAAGGGAGCAGAGTCAATAGAAAACGCTAATTATTATGATCATTATGACAGCCATGTCGTCGCCATTAAAACCCATTCAACTCTAACGTATGATCAATGAACAGTCTTCTAGAATGTTTTCAGTTTTTTTTTCTTCAAATATGTAAGATACAAGCTGCAGGGCAAAAACAACCCATATGATCCGGGTTAAATAAAACCACACAACTAAACTATAACACGGGAGTGTAATATTTTTCAAGTTTTTAAATTTTTTTTCTCGATTTATTTTTGTCCTATGACCAAAATACAATTATGAAATGAATATGCGAATCAGCTTGTTAATTTTGACTCACAGCTTCATGTCTCGCTAAAACGTTTGTCATTGTATGTTTACAAGATGTAAAAATAAAAACTGTGAAAAAGTGTTTATATAAGAAAAAGGTTAATTTTGTAGCTCGTTTCGATTCGCGAATTGATGCTGTTCCTTTAGAATCTTCTTTTGATTCTATTTATAGAATTACTGGTAAAAATGGAGTGGTGAATGGAAATGAATGTTTTCGAATAATGGGCTTTCAGTCTTACAAATAACTATAATAGTTTATGAAATAATTGACGATATGTATCAAATAGGAAAATCAGACCGTGACGCGGGACGAAAATTCGCAAAGCCGGATCAAAACGAGCAATTTCTTAAATTAAACTCCTTTTAGTAAAAGTCGAAGAGAAGGGGGAGGAAAGAGAGAAAGAGAAAGAGGGAAACAAGACGGAGATTGCGCAAAGAAAAATAATCTACGAGTTACGTCATTCTTATAAATTCTAGGCGTCTCAAAGCGGATACAAGAAATCACGTCCATTATAACCGATACGCGTAAAAGCTCGGCCAAGCTAAATTTGAAATATTTTCGCTCTACGTCATCACGCTCTCATCGACAAATATTATCGTATACTTCGTCCAGAAAACAAAATTTCATTCGAAATAGAAAACTTCTTAACAGCAATCACAACCCTAAAAGTTACTAGATTTCGTAGGTCCCGGATTTCGATTTGCCTCTGGTCCAAATTTTCTTGACAATTTCATCATTGATTGATAAAAAAATAAACAAAGGTCGGAAAACAGTCTTCTCGCGGGAGACGCGCCCGTTTTTTTTTTAATTAATACGTGAATTCCCATGAAAATTTGGACCCGAGGCATATACTTGGGATCGAAAGGATTATACTGTAATTTTTTCAAGTTTAATTATTCGATTTTGAGAGAGAAATCCGGGACCCACGAAATCTAGAGTGGTCACGTGGTTGTGATTGCTCTTAAAACTAACAGAAACACATCACAGTTTTTAACCCCTAATAGTCACAATGGGTAAAATACACCCCAGTCCATTTTCAATTTTCGACCATTTTTCTTTATACAAAAAAAATTTGCGCAAACTTTTAAAAAAAGGTTCAAAATAGACTGTAGAATTTTTAAAAACTTTTTTTTACATTTTTAAATGATTTTTCACTCACCAAAGTGAGTGGAGTGATTTACACCCCATGTGACTATTACATTATTATTTGGAGGTGTGACTACAGGGGGTTGAAAATGTTTTTGATAACTATGACATTGATTTGTTTTATATTCTTTTAGCGAACGAACGTGAAGGTAGCGGCAAAAGCAGGTGTAGAGCCATAAGATGGACGCGCGATTCAGGAGCAACCTCGCCATGATCGGGCGCAACGAGCCAATCACCAGAAAAGCTAAATTCTGGCAAAGTTATGTACGCGCCCTTAAGGGTACGTATAATTTTTCTAGAATAAAAAATTATCTCTCCTGAGGCTATTTTGAACTCTTCGTTGTTACACTTCATCCCTCGTGAAACAAGCTTGTCACACATGGGTCAAAGTGAACCAATCCATTTTTTAAAACTGTTCGTACACAAAATATATCGGTTGGATGACCATGAAGAAATCCATGGTTGTATTCTAACTATTGTATATTCTGTGCAAAAACTATTTTTTCCAAGAATCAAGTGGCAACATGTAAAAACTTTACGATTTTTTTCAAGAAAACAAGTCGTAAAAATGACACTTCCTTACTTGAAAAATAACTTCTTACCAGTTTTAAAATTATTTCCCTAATTTTCATGATACATATGGGGCATTCCACGCCAAATCGGACATTTTGAAAAATTCTTTTTTTGTTTTTCGCTATTACTCGATATTTTCTAGTACCCACCGGATTTTGGTGGGTACTAAATTTTGGGATTTTTTTTATCACTGGTACGAAAGATATCGAATTTTTTCAAAAACCGCTGTTGGCATACATTTTTACTCGTAACTTCAAAAAAAAAAAAAAAAAAACTGAAAAATCTTGAGAATGGCTGAACCGATCGGGAGGAATCCAGTGCCAGTCGAAAGCAAAAAAAAATTCGCGGTAAAAAAAATTGTTCGTACGGTTTTCTACCATAATACTGAATATGTGAACTTCGAACAATCATCTAAAGACACGGCAGTGTCTTGACGCCAAGTAATGCATCGATTCCACAATTAAAAATTGGCGTGTATGGGTAAATTTAGTCGTTCGATAAAGAGTTTTCAATTAATGTATGGAATTGAATTTACCCGTACAACCAATTTTTAATTGTGGAATCGATGCAAAAAAATTCTTATAAAAATCTTATATTTTTTTTTACTTGGTTACAAAATGATTTCATGTAATTTTTGTAACAACTCTTTCATTACTTGGCGTACTTCTTTACTTTTTGAAATAGTTTTTTTTTAGATTACATTTATTTCGGGATCAGAAGAATCATGCGTGGAGTTTTTGAAATGAGATTTCTTAATTAATAAAATATCGGCAAAAATTGGATGTTTGGTGACACCTGTGATTACGTTTAAAGAATCATTCTGAAATTGCCAAGTATTTTATTGACGTGTTATAATTTACTAATGTTTAAATAACTGCGCTTTTTTCCTTACTTTGTTGAGAATAAGAAAATTAATGAACTATTTTAGGCACTGACGACATGAGAGCTCCCGAACATACCCACAGACCACGCGGTATCTTCCACACCGATTTCCCCGAGCTTCACTCGTCCTCGTGGCCCTACGGAAAATCCATTTACGAGAATCCTCTTCACGCTGCCGATCGCATCAATGTGCCGGGATACAGGTAAAATATGCTAAATCAATTTAAGCTTTATACGTCTTTCCAGTGTATGAATATTGTTTCCAAGAATAAAATGTACTGTACAAATGTAAGTATTCCTTCTGAAATATAGATCTTAATATTTGCCACCTATCGAAGGTCTGGACTCAGCAGAGTTTCAAATTTATTTTCAGAAAATGTTTTTATTTTCGATGACCCTTACCTCATACAATGGCAATCCAAAAGTTATTAGATTTAGGAAATAACACATTTTCTAATTAATAAGTGAATTGTCATTAATAATAGGACCGTATATCCATTCTTCGGATCGAAAAGAATATTTCACCGCTTTTTTGAGCTGAATTTTTCAATATTGAGGGAGAAATCTGTAGAGAAAAATTACGAGGGAACGGCGCGAGTGAAATTTTTTCTCTACAGATTTCTCCCAATATTGAAAAATTCAGTTGACAAAGGCGGTAATATGTACATTAGGGTGTCCGTTATTTACCAAGTTGGTTTTTTTCGCTTGGGTACCGTCTAAATAATTAGTTTATAACCTAAAAATATGTTTTAAAAAAAAGAGCAGCCCCTCCGATGTCGTTTAACCCCGCCTAAGTGACGATACTTTTCCCATTTAAATAACATGGAGATTTTTCACTTTTTAGAAATTATTTTTTCCCTTGCTTCTCTTATTTTCTATTATTTTCTCTTCTATTCTATTATTTCAGAAGAACTTTTTTTATTAAAAATTGACAGGAGGATGTTTCTTATTCTAACGCCAGAAACAAACTGACAAACTATTCATTCCATCGCATACTCGATTCTATCATTCACATTTAAATGTTTTACATTTTACCAAATATTGTTGATTCTGCTTCTATTATGACCCCTTTAGGTGGAAAAATTTTCATATAGGCATCATAAATCTCTATCAATAGTTTCGAGAAGCTCAAAACAAAATATTTGGAGTACGCAATAATGATAGTTTGGTATTTTTTTTCTCGAAAACTAACGACTTTGGGAAAAAGTTGTAAGAGACAAAAAATGCTTAGAATCCATTAGGGAATGTACTAGAATTGTTTCAGAAATTTTTGGGAATTTTTAAAAATTTTCAAAAAAGGTTAGCAGCAAAATGTCGCCAAAAGAATCTGAAAAAATTTCAGTGTATTCTTTAATAGATTTAAAACACTTTTTATTCTTAGGATTTTTTTGAAAAAATTAAAAGTTTTCAAACTACAGCGTTCCGAAGATTTAAAAAAAATTTTGCGTTCGGACGCAATTTTCAGAGCCGCCATGTTAGATTTTTGGGTCCAAAGCCCGGTTATCTTTTAGCCCATGAATCGGGGACACTTTAATATAATTTCTAAAATAATTTCTAAAAAGTGAAAAATCTCCATGTTATTTAAATGGGAAAAGTATCGTTACTTAGGCAGGGCTAAACGACATCGGAGGAGCTGCTCTTTTTTTTAAAACATATTTTTAGGTTATAAACTAATTAATTAGATGGTACCCAAGCGAAAAAAGCCAACTTGGTAAATAACGGACACCCCAATGTACATTCTTTTCGATCGAAAGAATGGCGATACCATTCAATTTTTGAGGACAATTCATTTATTAATTGATAACTTCGTAATTTACGAAATCTGGATGGTCACGTGATTGCCATTGCCCTTAGCAGCAATTACAACCCTCAACGTTACTAGATTTCATAGGACTCGGATTTCTCTCTCAAAATCGAATAATCAAACTTCAAAAAATTAGTGTATATTTTTTTGGCTCCAAGAATTGTCCTCTGGTCCAAATTTTCATGAGAATTTCTGTATTAATTAATAAATGAATAAACAAACAACCGGCGCATCTCCCGCGAGAAAGCTGTCTTCCGATCTTTGTTTATTTTTTTATTAATCAATGAGTAAATTCTCATGATTATTTTTCCGACCCAAATATCGACCAATAGAATTGCACCATTCGACGTCACGTGGTACAACCTACATGGTATTATACTGATAATTTT
>JAPYYX010002303.1:0-17006 GCA_030522605.1 Cremastinae sp. B BG-2022a | reverse complement strand
AATATCGATTGTTGTATTAATTTTGGAGGTTTAAGACCTTTAATTCCACTTTTTCTAACCCGGGGGTTACTAATTACCCCCAGTGGCCGCTAAGGGTTAAAGGATGACATCTAGCAGAATTTTTTGTTTTATTTTTTTATCGACTCTTGACATCCTCATTCGAGTCAAATATTACAACAATGACGAGATTATATCTACACTAATATTGCGAGAAATTCAAATTTCGAGCTCACACACTTTTAAGAAGACTCGGTGTGTTTATTACCCTAAAATTCTACGTAGGAGTAATGAATACAGAAAAGTGGTCGCCAAGAATTTGTTATTTTTATTCGTCGATGTTATTTCGAAAAATATAAGACTTGATGATTCCATTTTGTAAATCTGTGCACATAAAATACGAATGAAGTAGTAGCAAAGCACATCAACGACGCATAAATGTCAACGCAAGAATTGCAAATGAGCGATAAAAACACAGACGTCAATGTTTCTCGCGTTCCTCATTCGATTTTTCAGAACGTATACGCAACCTTATACTATCCGAGTACCTGAATATAGATGCTTGCACGCAAATTTTATTTACAACCGTACGTACGTACTATTATTGCCAAGGATGAGAGGAGGGGCAGGGATGGGCTCCTTGAGGAAAAAGTGCTCGTAATCTGAGTTTTTTTCGTGGCTGTCACTTTTTTTACTCCCCCAACACGTATTTGGTGTTAATATGCAGCTAATAGGGGCGAGAATTTTTCTCAACATTTCCTCTTATCTCCAAACCAAATAGGTGGTGTGAAATACGAGCTGTACTTCACTATCACCCATTTATTTGACGATAATATATACCGTGAATAGCATTCTATTTGTCGTTGACATTTTCATTTTGAAAGAACAATTCTTTAGTTTTGTTAAGTGTGCGCAGAAATAAAGTTTAATTTTTCCAGTGACCGATGTACTCGTCGTCGACTCTGCTCGCTTAATAAGTGGCAGACATTTTTTCTCTCGTTCTGCTGTTATCTTCCGTCCGGCTTTCAGCATTGGACTTTCTTCTCTTATTTTTTCTCTCGTCTCATTCCCTTGGGTTGTCCCGGGATATCTTGCCAAAGGAAATAGGTACGGGAAAATTCAAAGCTCTCGCATCAGCTAAGTATTTTTTGTTCTCTTTGCATTTACTTATACCCAAGTGTATTTATACTTTCATATTTTAGTGGAATATTCTACTAATAAAAACTTTCTCGAAAAAGGCTGATTAACCATCAATGTACCAGGTACATTGGGGTGTATTTTCGTATATTCGGTAAAAGGTACTGACGATACGAGCAACGGAGAGACCTTATTTTTGTGGTTTCAATTTATTTATCAAGAGACGTGGTAGCGGCTCGACGCCAAGTATGAAAGAAAAAGAGAAAAAGAAAGCTCATTTTCATTTTAAAACCACTCGGTGGATTTAATGAAATGTATATGACTATCAAAAGTGGACATCAACAAAAAAAAAAGATCATAGCTTCGGTTACAATCAATATTATTATTGAAAATTTCCTGAAGTTACCTTTGATTATAATGTGATAATTTTATATTAGTTTCACGAAAATATTTTTTTTTAAAAACCCATTTCTTACACCGCTGAGCAACCTCTAGCCCCTGACATAAATGGGAAAGTGAAAGTGTTGAAAAAAAAGTATTTTGGTTAAGAGATCAAAGAAGACAGATGTTGAATCTAATCATTGGCAACAGGAGGAAGTGATTTTGAAACTTATATATTTTTTATTCGACGTTGCTTCAGCATTTGTAAGTTAACTTTTTAAGTTTCTAATGACGGAATATATTTTATATGGATTTGGAATAAGCAAATATTTGATCGAGTTAACTTATCAATGTTTATCCTTAATTCATTCACCGAATCCATGACTACTGTTTGGGATACAAAATTAAAAACGTTTTCTTAGAAAATAAGGGGAATTTCTTTTTGGAATCTTAAGAATTTTCCGAGTAAAGTTTTTTTCACGCCCTTGGGTGACCTTTGGGACTTTGTTACTAGGTTAACCGTTTATAGCAGTTTCTATATTTATCAGAGCAATAATATGAAAGTAGATGGAAAATAAAGACATGGCCGTAAAAATTATGTTCTCAGTTATTGCATTATTCATTCAACAATCAAGTGACATCTTAATAGTTTTATTTTGCCATCATTACTAAATGAAAATAATATTTTCCTTAACCAAGTTCTCTTTTACTGAAATGTCACGGATCCTTTCGTAAATTGCAATTATGAAAAAAATCCCAGGAATAATAAAAAAGTACGAATTTTTTTTGTATATCTTATGCATCATGGAATGAAAAAGAAAACGCTCGCATGAGAGACATTTCCCAGTTCAGATGTTTGTTCTCGGGAGAAGGAGGTTTTGCATGTAAATTAAAAACCTCTAATGGTTTTTTTCTCCCGCTTCCTTCTCATTGTTCAATGAAGACATTTTCTTCTGCTCTTGCTGAGGGAACTTTTTATTTATAATTTTACGACTGCGTTGAGCACAGAATGAGAAGGAACGTTAGAAAACTGACAAAGGGTTCAGAGAGTGAACAACGCTATTATGGTGCATACCGGATATGAGACTTTTTAACCCTTGCGGACATTCACCCGAGATTGTGTTCTGCTTCACGCGGAGCGCAGTAAAGTTTACTATGAAGCAGCGTCACCACGACAAAAAGTCGAGATTCTCAAGCTTGAAGGCGTTTTCGAACAACGTAAAACAATCATTTTCAGAAAAGTACTTTTTTTTGCAAAATTCTAATCAATTATGGACCTAATGAACATTTTCATTTTTTGAGATTTCGCAAACAATTTTTTTTATTTGATCAGAGAGCATACAACCATGCAAAAAAGCTTTATTCGATTAAAAATCACTCAAGTCATTCTCTATTCATTTTTATTTCGAACTTTTGTGTTCAGCTTCAAGCTATGAAGATCGACGTTTCGACGAGCATTTGAATTGTCACTTCAATTGACAATTTGAGTGCTTTCTAGAAATGCATCGACGTCCCGTTTTGCACTCCACGATACCGGAAAAAACGTCTGCCCGCACACAATAACGTGTCGCATGAAATAAAATTCTCGAATGAGATAATGCCTTTTTCCCAGATCTCAATTTTTAACTTTAGCGCTTTTTTGTTTGCCTTACAAATTGATCAAAATTTTTGGACAAATTGAAAACGTCAATCCAAACATGCACAAATATGATAGAAAAATTTCTGAGGAAAGACGATAACTTCGACTATCGAAGTACATGGCGTTGAATTGTTTCAAAAACGGATGAGCATCGAGAAGTTAGCGAACGATGTGGAATAATTGAAATTTGTTTGCTATAAATACATATCGAATTTGCACAGGCAATAGAACATTTTTTACGTCTTTATTTGCTAGAGTGATTACTTCATTATTATTTAGATATTTTAATTATATACATTCATTGTAATCTATTAAAATTTAATAAATTGCATAATAATTCAGATAACACGTTGTTGGAGTGTCACAGTTGTTAAATAATTTAAGGAACAAACAAGTTTTTTATTCAACAAACTTGAATTACTGACTTTTAATAGTGTTTTATTTATTGACGTCTAATTGCACATTCATCTAATTTATCCATAATATTTATCCAGTCAGCTAACTATTTGAAAATTCACTTTGACAGTTCGCTTTAACCCTTTGCGGGACAGTGGAACATACGTCCCACCTGCTTGTTCTCATTTTTTCAAGTATTCATATTTTTGCACTTTTTTGTAGACTAAAGGACTTTTTAGACTCTTAGGGACCTAAGTTATAAGATGTTGATGAAAAAGTGAAAGTATTGTTGGTTTACAAATTTTATTACATGTAGTCCATACCTCATACTATAATATTATATTTTTTCCAGAATTTTCGGAACATTTCAAGAATTGTTTTTTTCTCTCCAAAAGTTGAAACGATATCGAACAAGCACTAATTGTACGAAAAACATTGTTGATGTGAATGCAGTTCTTGTTGAATCGACACGTTTTGTAAACAAGATCGAAAAAAAATTGGAAAATCAATCCTACTGTAAGTTGACTCGGCGCCGTCCTGAAGTTGCTGATCGATTTTTTCATTATTTGGCGTTATAACGAGGAATTGGAGGTACAATCCTTGCCAAAAATATGTTTAGAACGCAAAATTTACGAATTTTTTACTTTGTAGTCAATCAAATGGATTTTGAATATTTTATGTATTAGCTACATTGATAACGTAACTAATACATAGAAGTTTATAACATCATAACTTTAAAAGTTTATAACTTTGAAACCATTCAGTGAATCCTTCTCAAATTAGGCACAAGGATTTTTGCGATATTTTCGAACAAGCTCACAAAATTTGAGCTTTTACTATTTTCATCTTTCTTTAACAATTTTTATTATCCCTGACACGGATTTGACAAGAACACAAAATACGTTACGAACACTTTTCAATTTATTTTTTTAAGTCTTTAAATTTTGAGCAGCGGAATAAAAGTGGTCCGTCTATTTGTTTTTTTGAAAAATATTCAGTGACAAACTGTGGGACGCTTCACTTTTGTTTTGTCTACGTCATTCCTTTGTCGAGAAAGTAATGAAGCATTTGGCAAGTAAGACCGGTGCGATACCGAAAGTAAGGTAGAGTAATTATTCAATGTTGAGTTAAGGAAGTAATCGAATTGAAGTAACGTATTGTTTGAAGCTTAATTGATTATACCTTTTCACGAGATGACTCCTATGTCGAGGAAAATTTCCAGCATTATTCGTGGGGGCTCACAATCTCAAGCCCTTATTGTTGATGAACGATAATCTTAAAACAGCAAATGCGCCACGGTTTTCACGATGGATGAAAAAATATGGACTTAGATATCGGATATCCGACATTTTCACGATGGTTATCACCTGCACTTGAAATAATTCACTCCCGTTGAAAATTCTCGTCTGGAAGAGCGATCTCGATCGTGCGATGGCCGAAAGAAAGATCGAGAACAAGAGGGTAAAACGTGCTACGGTAAATCACTCAGAGAGCGTCGAAGCGTTCTCTCTGTGTGCGCCGGAAATACGTGGAGTGGTATAAGAGCAACCAGGAGAACCACCAATGGCTTCTCACACCAGGCTTCCGTTCTTACGTGTACCTTTAACGTTCACGAAACTTGTCGATTTTTCTAATGGTCCTTTCGATAAAATTAATACTTTCGCCATAAATCTAGCGACAGAACTTTCGTTTGTTTTATCTTCGAAAATTTTATTCGCCCTTTTGGTGTTTTTATTCATCCAAGAAAAAAAAATTGCTCCGTCATTGTAAAACGATTGAGAGGAATTTCTCAGAATATCTGCTAGACCATTGTTCACGATAAGCGATTCTCAAGTCGGCTGTGCCGGTGAAAGGAAAACTCGCTGGTTAGATATACCATCGTCAGGTTGACGCGAGCACATACTGCCGTATGGTATCCTGATAAGCCAATAAATTGCTGACCTAGGTTCCATACTCTCCTGGAGACATACGAGATTCGTCTATATACATATTCATATAACAATAGTAGGGGCATCTAAGGAGATGATTATG
Organism: Cremastinae sp. B BG-2022a; assembly: GCA_030522605.1. Classification (NCBI taxonomy): domain Eukaryota; kingdom Metazoa; phylum Arthropoda; class Insecta; order Hymenoptera; family Ichneumonidae; species Cremastinae sp. B BG-2022a. The sequence continues at coordinate 11,425 of JAPYYX010002303.1, read as the reverse complement.
GCTGAAGTTTGCCGAGCCATTGGGAGTGGTCGTTAAGCAGTTTGGCTTCTCACATTTTCAAACTCCGTCCGGTACTCCCGAACCGGACGTTCAAACCTATCTACTCCGGCTACTGCTCCATTCTAGGCTAAATGTTCACCAAGGTAAAAAGTTCACGATCGTTTGTGGCGGGCCAAAAGGTAATTTCATTCGTCTGGATTAGACTTTTGCTGAGCCACGTCCATGGAATCGACTTGTCTATTCGTTTGTATATACGTATCTTGCTCAATAAAAAACCAGTACTTTACGACCTCATCGGCTGGCATACTCATGCCATGTTATTCGTCAAAGATACTGATACACGTATCGCGGCCTCTCCATCGTCGAATGTTATTCACCAGAGAAATCGTTCGGAAAATCTGCAAAATCATCTCGATCACGTTTATTCAACATATTTTCTATCGCTAAACTTTGTCTCCTTTCCGCTGTTTGTCAATGAAAACTTTTCCCAATAATAAAAATCTTTTTGCTTTCGGCTTTGTCTTTATATGTACACTTTCCTGCCATCTTAGGATCACGTAATATTTAATTTGAGAAACGCGGATTTTGCCGCCATTGCGGTACTTTTATACTACGAGTAAGCAAGAATATTCTCAGTCCCAAACAAAGGAAACATCTTTTATCTCTTACATCGTTCCATTTTCTTTCAACTCAAACTTCGCCTATTCATTGGTGTCTTTGTCTCAGAAAGAAACAAATTCACAGAGGGTACAATCAAAATTCTATTGACTGAACGTTGAAAACGTACAGTAAATCTTTCTCTTATTTAATACAGATTCCGTTACTCCTTCACGGATTTTTTTAATCCGCAATAAATCCTATGGAAGCTTTTATCAATGCTGGTAACAAGTTTGATATTCGGAGAGTTTTTATTTCACAGAGTATACCTTTGTTTGGGATACCGAAATCCATTCTCCTCTGACGCGTTGCTCTGTTGAATTTTTGTAATCTGTTTCACTCTCCAGAAGTACAATTTAATCTATTAGTGATGTCGTGTCGAGGAGGGAACACGCAAATCCACTCGAAATTCGATCATGATTGTTGCCCATTCACTGATGAATCTGGGATTGTTTATCGCAATGATTAAGAGAAGTGAGGGGATGTTTTGGTGTAATACCTTGGAATGTTCGGAGTGAGGAATAATTCACAGAAAATATAAACACGCCTCTGGTTGAAGCTTTGCATACGTATTTGCAAGGACGCATTAAGTTACGTCTCGAGCTAATGGCGCATCGTTAGGAATATCTGGTTGCTCGCAGTTTCATAGGGAAAGTACGCTGTTGAGGTTAAAGGTGCCTCGAAAGACGACAACAGTCTTGCTTGCGGTCATGTTGTTATTCGTTCCGTGCGACGTATTCCTCCCAACGTCACTAGAAGAAAAATGTACCATGTACATACAGCAAAGCTTCACGCTTATGCTCGGCTCACTTTTTAAGAAACAAATTGTGAATCCTTTGTTTCAAAAGAAAGGGTGAGAGTTGCAGGGTGAGAGTTGCAGCGCACTGAAATCAGTCTGAATTTCAGTGATAAATTATACGATCTCTTTTCCCTTTTTGATTTGAAATTGATGTCCTTTGAAAATTCAGCTTCATTGATATTTATCGGGTTTAATGTTTCATTAACAATTTCGTTGTTTTAAGGTTTTATTTAGAGAGGAAAGAAGTTCGGAGCGAGATAAATATGAAATCAAATCAAAATGTTAAAGACTTACTTTTGAAATCTAACGTACGAAGTAAAATCGAAAACTGAGACGTGTCGTGTGAAGCCTCTGATTGGTACGTCTGTCCGAACAGAAATGTATTCCTTTCTGAACCCACATCAGGCTCTATTCCTTCGAAAGCATACGTCTAGTCTGCACAATACAGATCCTCTTAATTCAAAGCACACTGAACATGCAATATTCTGATCAAATTCTTTCAAAAGGTTTTATTTTCCTGCGAGAAATTAAATTTACTCATCCAATTTCATGAATTTTTCAAAGCATTCTTATTAACGAGTGGTGTGAAAAATACTGTGAGAGAGAAACGAGAAATTCGAATGTTGGGAAAAAATGCTGGAGTTCACTGGTTCGAAAAAGAGAATGTTCAGAGTCGACGCTAAGAATCCATCAGCTGCAAAAATCCCATTCCGTTACTCGCTCGAGTGTGGAAACAAACATACGCAGGAATGACAAGAGCGATACGAAAGCTGATGCGAGCCAAAGGTCTATCTTTTCCTTTCGTGTGTCACCTGCGTTGCCAGAAGCGAATGAAAAAATAAAAAGCATGTTCCATTGAATATGTTTCATAAGAATACAAGAAATATCGAAGGTAAAAGACACAAAGAAAAATATTCTCAAGTGGAAAATTATGTTCACATATATGGAATCCAATTATCCTATGGAAAAAATACACTCCTCTCATAGAATTTCATTTTTCTATAAAGTATTCGATACTTCTGATATTGCACAGGGATGTATTGCATCGATAGTGACTGCAAAAAGTTGATATTTATTATGATGTTACTTACACTCATGCTCAATTATTTTGTAACGTTTTATTGACAATTTTCCCATTATTTTTTTGGGGAGGGCGAGGGGGGTAAAAGGAGCAGAATGGAGTACTCCTTCAAATAGTAAGAAACTAATAAAATTTTTTACAATAAAATGAAGTTAATAAATTAACATTTTCTTATGAATAATGTATGTGAAACGAATTATCATTACCTTAAATGGTAGATGCAAAGGAGAAAACAAAACGAATTTTTCAATTATTTTTACCACCTAAAGTTCTCAATCATCGAAAAATTAGTTGGCAAGGGACCGACCCTGCAAAACGACAAATAATAAAGACACTGATGATACTTTTTTGTATATGTTGTGAACAAAAATATAGAGAATCGGCCTAATTATGGACACAATGTCATAGTTGTAATGGGTGGACCCATGATTCATGTGCGCTTTGGGAATTTCAAACTTTCTGCCCTAGCAGTGTAATATATACTATTTTTTTAATCTCGAGAATGGATCGAAAGATCGAAAAAAATTATTAAAAATTAGATCATACTGTAAAAAAACACTGCATGCTCCAGATGATTTTTAATTTTTATACCGGTTATTTTTTTATTATTTGACGTCAAGACACTACCGTGTCTTTAGCCCACAATACATGTACAATTGTTAACATTAATAAATTTAAATGTTATCTTAAGAAAAATTGTTGAAAAATCGATTTCTTTCTACCTCGTAACTGTATATAACCTCTTAAATGAATACATATATTTCTATTGTACACTGTGCAGTGTTCAGGGGGGTTCAGAAAATGTATGTCACGACCCGGAAATTGAAATAAATGGAGTATCCAATGGTGAGTAATCGTGTTGACAGACATTTCACAAAGAAAAACGAGACATATATACCTTCAAAATATTTGTCGTAAGTTTTTCCGCCCTTGTCCAAATGCGGATATCATTGTCTCCGGTATACATTTTATCTCCAATATCATTCAATCCTGAGTATGTGTTGTTTAGAAGTTTCATAGCTACCGACTGAGTAAAACCGTGTCAGAATTCATGCCAGAAATTCGATAGTTCTACTTTTTCAATTAGAGGTCGTCTTCAAGGTACACCCATCTTTCACACGGTACCGTAAGCGATACCAATAGTTTTCCTGCTTGTTGAATGAAATGTGTTCCAAAGACGAAGAGTGCTCAGCGATAGTGGCTTTATTGCAAATACACTCGAGGGAACTTAAAAAACTGAATTTATGATTTTTAGTCCGTTCTAAAAAGAGGTTAATAAAAGCGATGTAAAGTTATTGCGAATTTTTTTCATAATTCTTCGTTCGTCTCACGTTCCGTTGCAAGTCTTCAAAAAGAAAAGTAATTTAAATACAAAGCTTCTCGAAGCTTCCAATTTCAAAGGACCAGCGAGTTAAAAAGAGGTTATTGTTTTGAAAATATGTTTGTTTCATATTTTTTTAATAAAAGAATACTTATATATCAATAAAGAAATTTTATGATAATCATATGTATTAAAGTAGAATGTATGGCAGTGCTGCGATTACTGAGACACTCGCGGAATGTGGTCCGTACGAATTGCAAATTCATGAATATTGTAAAAATAGATGAGCCGCCTTTCAGAGGATTCCAACTATCTCTAACCTTAACCATAGCTCAGGATTCCAATGCTTTGATATGAATAGTTAAAACCTCTCAGTACGGAATGCGACGTTAAAAAAATTCCACATATCCGAAAACCAGTCAAGTTATGATTGAGGAATTCGTGTCAAATGTTTTGTGCAACCATTATATTTATATATTTTTGTTCGAACGTGTTTTTAGTATGAATGGAAATTTTTTTTAATATATGTATTATATTAAGGGAATTTTACATGACGTCGACAAAAGTAGGAGCCAGTATTTCCTGCAGCCCCTACGGCCGTCTTCATATTTGCACTTCGTTAGGTATCTCTGTTCAAAAAGTGCTTGGAAGCGTTCCCAACTTGGAGATCATGCTTTAAAGTACATGGATCGTACGGTAAAGGATGTTATTAAAAAATTCATTTAACTCTTTTAGAATTTCGCACTTCCAACATGAACTACTAGAACTTAATTCGGAGTACAGAGTAATTTAACCCTCGCCGACTAATAATTTTTTGAGCAAGCGTTAAAGCTGAACATAAGTTATTTTTATCTTTCGTTCGTTTCATAATTTTAAAACTATCACAAAAATCTAAAAAAATTTATGGACTTCTTTACACCCTCAACTAAAAATATTAATTTTTGCTAAATAGAGAAAAATAATAATAATTCAATATAAAATACGAAATCTTGCAGGTACTATTCGCGATAAAAATCTGTCCATGTGAAAAGATTTCAAAAACCATGAATACGAAAGTAATCCATTTGGAGATTAAAAAGGATATTACAGTGATTACAGCTATAAAAAATATGGAACATAAAAACTCACTGACAAGTATGAAAAACAAGTGCAAAACCGATCGATGCCACAGTCTGATGTGGTAATGTATCAAATCTTTTAATTTTCGCCTTTTTCCTCTACCTATTTCATCATAAGCATATACTTATTGTTAACCAGAAATCATCCTCATATTATTAAAAGGACAATGGTTAAGCATTTTCTGATTAAAATTGACGAATGTCAATTCAGAACACGGGTTTTCATTCCGATGTAAGCTCACAGTAAACAATTTACAACTCTTGCTTATATTGTCACGGAGAAATATTTTCTATTATTCGCATTCAAATTTATGGCTCAATATATAGAGTAGTAGTTGAAAAAAACTGAGTGGATGAAATTGTGGCTGTGCGTGCTCGAAGATAAAGGGAGAAAAGAATTCAATTGATTAAATAAGTGGTGCGCTGGTGAGAAACCTTTGAATTATGGAGGGAAATATGGCGCGGGATAGAAATGGAAAGATTGCAAATTATTGGGCGAAGTTTCTGCATGAGAATTAATCCGATAAATCACTAGATCGTTCGTAATGCATAGATACCCGCAATTCCAGAGGTGGTAATAAATATTTTTAACAAACTACAAATTAAGCGCCCCAAATCGCACGAAAAGTAAAAACTAAAAAATTAAGAAAATTATGTGCGGAAATATTTTTATTTAAACTTATATCCTCTAATTCTCGAATGAATTTTGCAACCTCTATATTTGTTGAATATTGTACCTATCAAAGACAACATAGATTCGTCCATTCAAACAACACGAACATTATTCATATCAATTTTTCATAAAGCACAATGTTAAATCTTATGAAGTTTGAAAGTTTATGATTTTAAAACGATCGAGTGAATCATTCTCAAATTCGGGACAAGGATTTTTGAGACGTTTTAGAATAAATCCACAAAATTCGAACTTTTTCTTTGTATTTTCAAAATACTTCGAATTTCTTAAGTGAAGTATTCAAAAATTTTAAATCACTGTTACAAACAAAAAACAAATCTTGATAAAACATTCGAACTAAATATTTGCAGAGTTTTTGATTCACTGGTGAAATAGAAAACTTTTATAACAGCGGAGTTTTTGGGTGGATTCAATCTCTTTTTGGCAAGAGATGGATCATGTAATAACTCATAATTTTCTTGGTTCTATCTAAAAACAGCAAGAAAACTAATTTGATAGTGATTTTAACTTTATATTTTATTTTTTTCTTAAATTTGCTTAATAAAATTGTTTTTATTTAATTGAAGCAACATTTTTATGTTTATGTACATCAAATGTGTTTTTGATGAATGGGGGATAATTCCTTCTCCAGACTTAGGGTTGACTTTGGCCTCTACCGTTGTTTGTTGTACAGGCTCATTCATAACAAACGTGGAGCTTATCCTGCGAATTAATTGCTGTTATTCTGCATCTTAAGCATCAGTATCAAAATTGCTAATGGCGTTCTCATAACGTCGGTCGTGTTATCAGCATTAGCGATCGTATTAGAATTGGTATTGATTTTTGTATTGCTAAATCAACTTTTGCTAACTTTTGAATAATTTATGAATGTTCCACATTATTTCGATTGGGAATTTTTTTCGTAATAATTTTGTACCTTTGATTTGATCACATTTTTTATTCCTCTTTTTACTTCTCCTGCTCTCATTTTTCCTCTTACTCCAATCTTGTCATTTTCTCCATTTCTTTTTCTGCTCATTTTTTCCTACTTATATAACCAATTTTCTAGAATTACAAATTGATTCCATCACTGTCAAATCCATTGAACGTTACCGAAGAATGACGTTTGGTTTTGAAGTTTTAGATTGAGGCACATTTATTTTTCAGTCATAGAATAAAAAGATAACTTCGTATAGTCCGCGTGGAGACGACAAATTCGTTAACCCATTTCAGATCCTTTAATATATATGTACATTTTCGTTGACCGATTCATAGTGATACGAGTATCTTTCAAATTCACTTTTTTATAGAATAGAGGAAAAAAATATTGGGCTTCACCGGATCTCACAGAAAGTCACAGAAAATTAAATATCAATTAGATAAATAAATTTCGAACCTGTCAAAAAAATAGCAGGAATCTATAAAAAGAATAGCGGTAGCTCGCAACCGTACAGTTGACGATCCGTAACTGTATACCTGCCTAAAACCTCTACTGCGGCTCTTCATTGAGCATTCACCGTTCACAGAAACGGATATTTGCAGATTTTTTGTTGTGGTTTCTTTTACGTTTTGTCCTCTGAACGCCCGAGAATAAGCTACGGTAATGGTTTTTCGATAAAATAAATCTTTCAATTGACCTAATGCTTGGACGTTATCGATCGTTCGATTATTACGTATATACCGTGTGCATATAAATCCTGCCAATGAATAAGATATTCCGCCTTAACATTTTCTTTGTTTCGGAATTATAAACGATAATTACACAAAAAAAAATAAATGAAAAAGGACAAAGTAAATACGGACAAAAATTTTTCATAAGACTTTTGTCTTAATTTCGTTTCTTTGTTTGCCAAACTATATGTTACAATGAATTATTCCCCATGGATGAAGGATTCTTTTTGGCCCCAGAGCGAACCGTCGTCGCTTCGGCGAGTAGAAAAATAAGCACTTGGTTTATCCGACGGCTGGATAATTGGGAGGGTCTAGCATCGCCAAAGGCAGAGCCTTTCCTTCTTTTTTTTACTCTACCCAGTACACCCACCACAATGAAAAAACTTCCAAACGTAGTTTAAAGATGACCTACCCGTGTAGACTCTCGCCATTGAGAGAACGACGGCCCAGGTATAGTAGAAAAAATATTATCTCATATTTCAACCCAGCAATTGCCCGGAATTTAATTTTTGTTGGCTGCCTGACTCCTCTTTCTTATCGAAGAAAAAAGTAAAAAAGTCTGTCCTAGTTTTGCCAGACTGTGATATTTTTGTTTCGGAAATAGGGGTGATGATCAACATTATGTATACAGATGCAGTGCATGGTGTGTTGTTGTTGACAGAGATTGCTTTTTTTCGTTCAAATCTTTTTAGACCAGGTTGAAAAATTTGTTTTGCGTACCTGAGGTCTTGAAATCATATTCTAAAAAGATATCCATGATTTTTTAAATTTTTCATTTCCGGAATTATGCATTATTATGTGTAGCATATCATTATTAACTATGCATGCAGTGTGGAACAACCCATATCTAAACTGCATGATAAATATTTCATAATAATAAAATAACGACAGTTAAATGCATGTTCGAACATGGTCAGAATGCCCTTTTGGATTCATTATATATTCAAATTTCAAAGCGGAATCATCATCTGGAATTTGAAACGGAATTCATGCGGAAATGTTATTCATTCTAAATGCTCATCATATATGCGTACATGCGCAAACCTTCATCGATAAATCCGAAACTATAAATTTTTTCGAACAATACCGCTTTGTGAAAAGGCATTTCATCGACAAGCTACAAAATTTCTAAAATCTGTCTTCAATTTAAAAAAAAAACGTAAAAACGAAAAGGATGATTAGATATTTAAAAAAATGTAATGAATCCCGTTATATGATGAGATATCGCATCACGCATCGTGTACTTGTATTACAAAACAAATCGTCTATATCTAAAATTGCGCGTATCATCATATTGGATCGTGATTACGCGTTTCGCACCCAATTCACCGTAAATTGAGAACATTAAAATTAAAACGGGTATGTGCATGGTGTTTATTATTGCATCGGGAATGTCATAATAACGGAAGAATAATGGTCATGCGAATGAGAGCGTAATACGGCACGCTCCGGGATATTTCGATGGAGTTTTGCATCGTTTCGACGTTAAATGATCCAACAAAGATATTCGATGCATGCAAAGCGTGCACTATGAAACTTTTCCGATTAAATTTGGCTTGAACATTCTATTGTTCGGTATACAAAATGATGTAACGGAATTTCTGCTTGAACGCTACCCGTCGTCTTCTTTGATCGAGTAAAACACTGATAGGACTATTTGAATCAATTATCGATTCTGCAAGGGAAGGAGGACCCATCGACTTCCAGCCAAATTACTTTCACGCTTTAGCATTCATTTATTGGTTTACTTGTTAGTTAAGAATTGAATGAATAATTTTCAGTTTTCAGACAAATTTATAAATATTTAAATAGTCTGACAGCTTTTTGTCTCGAAACTTTTGGTCGTGAAAGCATTTTCCTCACCTTTTCCCTCCTGCTCTGCTTTAAACATCTTACATATTTAGAAAGAAGATTAAGCTCGTACATTTTGAACGTGACAGGTATATTACAGCCCCTATTGAATTTGGGGGATGGTCTTGTAAAACTGAGGGAAAAAAAGTGGAGAGCGTCGCGGAACAAATTTAAAAACGCGCCTGGCTGCCAAGTGCTACTCGAACTCCCTTTAATTGCATATAAATGATCAGTTTAAGCTGTTAAATATGTAATATCCAATCTCCTATAAGGGCCTTAATTTTGTAAAAAAAGGAAAGGAAATGTGGATAACGATTACGAGGCAAAAAGCTTGAACCGCAGAGAGCGAAAGAAAAAAGAGGCAAAAAAAGGAAGCGAGAGGTAATGACGACAAGCAAGCTTTTACGTACGTTGGAAGAAAAAAAGCTTACCAGCCTCACTATCGGTCTTGTTTTCATCGTTACTAACGAAGTATCACAGAAAAGCGAGAGAGGGTCCAACTTTCTTTTGAAAACGCTCACTTCAAGGGGATTAAAATACTTTTGTAATTCGGTTGTGGAGAAGAGCGAGGTTCGCTCTGTTTCACGAACTCTAGATTACCCTTATTTGACCTTTTTCGTACGCATTATATAGCCGAAACCGAAACATTCCTTCCAACGATTTCCCACAGAATAAACGGAGGGAAAGAGTTTCATTTTCACCAATAACAAAACAAAAAATTCCAACTCTCGTTTCTCAGATCGAATGGGCCATTTTTCCCGGACCCACACGCTCAACGGTGCTTTGATAAAGAAAAAAAAGTTCACTTTGTTTTATAGGGAGGAAAACTATGTGAACGTAAAATGTGTATCGATTTTTAAAAAAAAGTGAATAACCTCTTTTTTCGCCTTCTGTCGTTGACACCGAATCTTTCTGAAATTCCGTTCGATACATCGTGACATCGATTTGACATTGAATGAGTAAAAAACTGGTTCTGTAATCACAAAAAATATACTTTGTCGGAAGGAATATCCTTACGTTATTTTTCTATAACGCAAAAAGTAATGGGTGACTCGAGGCGCAGACAGGTGCTTTGGGACGTCACTGGTGCACACACAATTTCACGTCTACCTAAATGGAAAGGAAGAGGAAAATCGAAACCGTCACAACGGAGAAAATATACGGGAGAGACGCAATTTTAGATCCCACACGCTCGACGATTTTCGGTTGTGGAAATGTTCTTGAGTGTGCACGTGTGCTCTCTCGTGCAAATACGAACATTCTCGCGTATAGGATTTCACGAAAGGTTTGAACACAAACTTTTTCACATTATTTTCAAACTTCGGACATAAAGATTCTTTGCAGCTCTTCGATCCACAAGTTTTCATATAATTATTAATTATTTAAGCCCATTAAATAACTTTGTCGATAAGAAAGCCAAAAATGCTGACTTTTGCAGCTACTTTCTCATTTAATATTCCGTATATTTATGTGGTTTGATGGTAAGATTAATGATCGGTTCACGATTTATAGAAATTTTCTTTTCAACCAGAAGTTTTCTGCGACACCGTGTACCAAATTGACTATTCCAATTCTTCCGAATTGCCTCTAGGGCATACGGTACCGCTGATACCAGAAATACAGGAAGTGACTGAATTTCCGGTATTATGTTCGATTCTCATTTCACCATCGTCAAGTTCATCCAATCTTCAGATACCCATCTACAATATCGGTTTATTTTCTCATATAAATTAGAACTTCTTTCAATTTTCAAGAAAAAAGGCAATCAGAAGAATAAAAAATTGTGTTAAAGGGTAGATTGGGAATGTGATCCGGAGTAAGACTCGTCGAAATGTGATATTGCAGAAGTGTATCGACTCCGTTAGTTGGCTCGGCTCTCAACGTTGCCTCATACATGCTACTCCAATCCCTATTATTCACAGGTGAGTCGGGTATCATCCAGATAAATTACTGAACTCCGTTCTATCAATTATACGGGTTCACGTTTCGCCATTAAATACACAATCCTATGATTAATTGGAGATCCAAAGAAGACACACCGGTAAACCGAACGTCAATGGAAAATGTATCCTGATCTGTTCAACACATCGCGATTTTAGACCAGGATATACGTATCATTTCATTCGCAGAAAATCAATTAATTATATTGCTATACATAGGGGAGTGAGGGGCATGGCGGGCCACTTAAGGAAAAAGTGCTCGCAATTCAAGTTTTTTTCGTGCATTCCACTTTTTTTTAGTCCCTGAACACGTA
>JAPYYX010002302.1:0-17010 GCA_030522605.1 Cremastinae sp. B BG-2022a | reverse complement strand
ACAGCAAACTCGGAGAAAAAGAGTAGCGGTAGCTCGAGAGCGTACAGTTGACGTTCCGTAAATGTACTTGCCTCGAGTCTCTACCGCGACTCTTGATGTATACAAAATATATAATATATAAAACGATGTTGGACCCGATAGGATTTTGTCCCGCGTGAGAATAATTTCGTGAATTTATTACGTTTCCGTATTATATGAATATACATGCGTGGAGGGAAAATCCCTGGGAGGGGACATGGTAAATTGGGTCTTAGCATTCCCGTTACGATGTTTCATTCGTCAAGGCTTACACACGGACGAGGAGAGTCGGAGCGAGGGAAATTGGCGAAAGAGCCGGGAATATCTCACGTTGGACGAGACTGTATTAATCTGTAATATCATACTCGGGGGAGGCTGTCCCCGGGAATCTCATCAATTTTGGATCCAGATTATATGTATATACTCTATACGTATACGTATATAATACACTCAGTTCCCTTTATCCGTATAACGGGGAGAATTTACTCCGGCCTACTCTCATTCCGACTCTTTCGAGACGTCAGACACTTTCCTTTGCCCTCAGATTCCTCTCGTTAATCGAGGAAATAGTTGAGGGGAAAAACTACTCGAGCCCGACCGCGAGAGTCAAAATGATTGATGACAGGGGCAAAGTCACCGTGAAAAAATTCATTTACAAGGCACTTAATATTTTGTTAAATCTTTGAGAACGGAAGAGAGACAGAACAAGAGAAAGAGAGAGGGGAGAAACATATATACAATTTGTATGATATACCAGGGGGTAGATATAGATTAACAATGAGATAAAGAAATGAAGTCCAGATCTTATTTCTCTCTCATTTTATCCCAATGTCATTTCCCTCTGAATTTCCGCGTCCTCGTAAATTCTAGTAAACGGGGGACGTAGGAAAAATTCGCCAGGTTGTCCAGAAAAGGGGAGATGAAGAGTCAAAGTTTCGTTGGGTCGCAGATATGAAGTCGAAAACCTGCAATCGGACGAGCCGAGCTTTAATCTCGTTATGATGAAAAAATGAAAAACAAAATTATGAAACAGAAAAAATAATATGACCGACGCATGCACCAGTTTCCCTCGTGAAAATAAAAATAATCACAAATAGTTGTTGAAAATGATTCACTTTCAACGTTACAGCACCAAGAGAAAAATAATTTTCAATTTTTTTATTTTATTTCTCGTTGGAAATGGAAGGTAAAAATGACGATCCAATTACACAGAACCATTTCTCGTTGTAACTTTCGATGTAATTTCAGAGAGATATTAAATTTCATAAAATACGTAGATCTGTGTTAGTCGAATCCGGGAGAATTTTACGTCAAGAATTCTTCGACTGTCGAAACTTTTATTGGAATGCAATTTTTTTTTCCTCCGGGACATCTAATTTTTTTTCCAATTGGAATTTTTTACTTTTCATCTCTGAGATTCGAGGATTAAAATAATTCGAGTAAAGCTTTTAGAATCGAGAAATAACTATAATTCTATCGGAGAGGCAACACAGCACACATTTTTCCATGACCTCGACGTGGATGGCATTCGTTTCCTTTTATTTTTCCCTCTCGCCTTTCGGAATAGGCCACTCGTCGCTCCTTTTCCTTTCTCGTACTCCCCACCGAGATGCATGGAGGAATGGAAAATTTTACCCTCGATAATATCGACGCACCCGAAATCACAAAGACTCGAACTCGAATGTCAGGAATTTTCGTTCATCCGAATAAAAGGAATGACAGAATTCAAAGCACGTATCAAAAGTTCGCCTGCTTTTCGATAATCAATCTCCAGTTCGACGGTACAATACCAATATCTTTTAATTAATCAAAAGCCAATTGGAGTTAACTAGGATTCTTTTTGTGAAAAATTCGAACGATAAAATAATCGAGCCGAGGCAATTTTTTAACAGCTGCTATTAATATTTAATCCTAAATCGATATGTCGCTGTGCTATCTGCTCTTGAGAAAAAAGGAAAACAATAGAAAAACTTTTTATTTCTGTCACGAAATGAAATTCATGAAAACAGAATCACACATAATCAAACTCTATTGACACTTCGTCATTTAATTTCATGATCGTTGTCACTATTTTCGGAATAAATATAATAAGTTCAATATTATTCCTTTTTGAAGTTATTTATTTTAACGAGACAAGAAAATTGTCATTTATTTATGTCGTTCCTTGTCGTGATTCCGAGTACACTTTTTTTCAGAGTATTATAAAATAAAAAAAGGCAAATCACTGTCAACGTGCGTAGGTATTAAAAAAATCCCGACTTTGTCAATGAAAGTTTCGACAAATCTCATCAGGCGGCTTGGTCGGACGTAAACTTTTACGATCACCCTGACTCGGTGAATTCTGTGAAAGTTCAGGTGTTATTTCTTCCGTTCCTTTCCTCCCACTTACGAAGCAATGAAAAGAAAAAAAAAGAGAGCACGTTGAGCCGAGAAAAAAAAATGTTGGAAAGCAGAGCGCGAATGCGAGTCTTTGCTCCACGGTTCGGTTGGAATCTCTTTGAAAATTGAGTGATATTTACTGTGGCAACGAGAGTCCAGAGAGTACAGTTGAATTTTTTCGCGAGAAGACTCGAACCGTGAAGAGAATAAGGACGCGTGAGTCGGCAGGGTGAAAAAAATGGAGATAAAATGGAAAAGAAAAAAAAAGCTAGAGGATTTTTGTCCTCGAAAAAACAACATTTTCTTTTTTAAAATATTCAACCTGTAATATCCAACAAACTTTTATTTTATGCCTTACAAATTTTATTATTTCTTACGGGGAAGGAGAGTGGATAAACTTTTTCGAAAGTTGAGGATAACGCCTGCTACAGGATGAGTCTCATTTTCCAGGATATATTCTGACTACTGTGCTCACCAAAAAGAACTCTTGAAGAATATGGTGCCCTCGCCCTCTCTCCTATTTTTTTTCTTCCTCCTTATCTTCCTCTTTCTCTTTCTCTCTTTTTTTCAACAACCCTCCGCTTTTCTCCAGGAGCACACACAGTCACGTCGTAATTCTTTTTTCTTGTAGCGAGCGCCCCTAACGCGAATTTATCGATACATAAATATGAAATCGTAGCAGCCTCGGGTACAATAATTTTTGTCTTTCTCTCTCCACGGTTGTTCCCAGGTGCGATTTTTTTTCTGTTATCGATGCGCAAATGAATTTTTCTATTTCCTGCTATGTATGAGCGGTTTTGATTAACATATTTTTAAGCTGTTGAATTTGAAGTTATTTTACTGAGAGTGAAAAGTTTTGATTATTGGACATTATCGAGAGAAATTTATCACTGCGCGGTGCCAAATGTCGCGGTAAGCATTGTTGGCTCCTTGGTAACTCTGGAATTTGTATGTCGCACCATTGATCAATTCTATCGGTAATGTGTCTCGCGTAATTGGTCAAGCCACGAACATCGATCGGGAAGACGCAATAACCGCTGGTGTTCGAACAACGCGAGCTTTCAAAGCCACATTTCCGGTCACGCGGTGTGATAATTTGAACATTTTTCGAGGTCAGACTGAACTATTTTTATTATTTCGTGCTCTGGATTCAATACACGTTATAGAAACGTTTGCGAATTTCAATGAAAAAATTTGTTGTCATTCGCGTATTTTTTCAAGCTGTGTACATCGGTCGGGACGACGCAATTACCGTTGACATATTCGAACAATGCGAGCTTTCAAAGCCATGCACATTCTCGGTTACGATGTGATAATTTGAACATTTTTTGAGGACAGTCTGAATTATTTTTATAATTTCCTGCTCTGGATTCAATATATCCACGTTATAGAAAACGTTTGCAACTTTCAATGAAAAAATTTGTTGTCATTCGCGTATTAGTTCAAGCTGTGAACATCGATCGGGAGGACGCAATTACCGCTGACATATTCGAACAATGCGAGCTTTCAAAGCCACATTTCCGGTTACGATGTAATAATTTGAACATTTTTTGAGGACAGTCTGAATTATTTTTATAATTTCCTGCTCTAGATTCAATACACGTTACAGAAAACGTTTGCAAATGAAAAAATTCGTTTTCATTCGCGTATTTGTTCAAGCTGTGAACATCGATCGGGAGGACGCAATTACCGTTGGTATTCGAACAATGCGAGCTTTCAAGCCCACATTTCCGTTCTGTGATAATTTGAACATTTTTCAAGGATATTAGTTGAAATTTTTTAGAATCTTTTGCTCTCGATTCAACAAGTTTTCATAAATAACTTTTTCAAATTTCAATAAAATAGACAATTATTTTTTTATCCGCGTTTACCATACGAGAAATTGTCAGGCAGCAGACATTTTTTATTAGGATGTTAAAAATATGGGGAGACCGGAGAATATAAAGTGGGTAAGGTATCGATGGAAATAAGGATATAAAGGTGGAAAAATGGTGAAGGGAGCGGGACGAACGTGGAGTGTGGAAAGTGGGCAAAAGTGCGGGGAAGTTGAGAAGAAGGAAGAAAAAATAAGGGTGATAAAAGCGTCGAGGAAAGATAAGAAAAAAGAGACGGAGGGAGAGAGAGAGAGTTTAAGAAAGAAAGAGGCGAGAAGTGAAACGAACGGAAAAGGAAACGAGCGGAGCCCGAGGGGGTGAAAGAGGAAATGTCTCCATCAAGAATCGTATTTCCTTCTCGAGTCCCAGGAGTTCCAAGGGCTGGCAAGCTTGAGAAGCTCATCCTGATCACGCTTAGGTTACTCTACTTATACCACTTCGACGTTTTCTCTCCTCTCTGTCATTCTCGCTCCTCTCGAAGGACGATTTAATTTATATATTTGTCGTACCATCTGTCTCGTCACGTTTCTCTGTGACGCTCCGTTGTATAATTTTCATTTTTTTTTATTTTTATTTCACTCCATCTCGAACGATTTTTAGTCTCCGATTCCGTTATCGCTCCTTTATTCCATTCGTCCATCGCGCATTTTTATTTATTCACGAAACCAATAACACTCGGAGGCTCTCACAGTCACGCGAGAAAGAAAAAAAAAATTATTCTCATCGTCGGTTACGCGCTGACCGACTGTCCTTATTATCCATGGAAATCAAATCCTATTCTAAAAATATGCGTTTTCATGTCCCGGTTATAAAGTACGCCCACGAGAATATCCATTTTACCGCTCTCTCACGTATTTGAATAACCCTTCTCAGGGCTTCCGAGTTTGTGCGTTCGAGTGGGTGGTTTTATTTTTTTCGAAGCCGCAAAGTCGAGAAGAACCCGAAAGGACTTTTTCTTTCGGGAATTCGAGTTGAACTTCATTTTTGAAGTATATACCCCTGAAATTCCAGTCGGCAAAATTAAATGCATACGAGCATGTAAAATTCAATATTATTCATGGTTGATATAACAGGAGCTCCTTATACTCTCCTCAACTGGAATTCCAAGAACAAGGATATACTCCTCCAGGACCGATAAGGGACGATAGAGGAATGGAAAGAGACGAGAAGCGTGCCAGCGATACGTCTAGACGAGCATTTCTACTCGCAGATGATGCAATTATATTGCCTCTCGGAGGAGAACAGCCTTACCGCATTATCCTGGAGGAAGCCTTTCGTCAAGGCGCATATCAAATACCATCCAGACTCCATTACATGTGACCCAATTATTATTTAGCTTGTATATATACGACGGAGCCGGCAGTCTGGCTGGCCGTGACGATCATAGAAAATTCACAGCCGCGTAATGAAATGCCCCGGAATTTAAGTGAAATGATATTCCCGAGTTAAATTCAGTTGAAATACACGCTCGAAGCACCAGTGTGCAAACGGAAGAAGCTTTTCCATTTCTCTCCGTTTTTTCACTCGAAGAAAAAACATTTTTTTTTTTTCATTCTTAATTTTTTCATTTCTCTTTCATCATGATCGTAATGCCGGCGCATATCGTACTATCGCGTCTACATTTTTAGCGAATGAATTTTTAAATCGCTCCCGCAAACTTTTCCAGGCGTTTCATCTTCCTTTACTTTTTTACTTCGGAGTTATACAACCGAAAAGACTCTTTTTCGCTTCCTGTCGAGTAAAATGCCGGGGTGGAAGGAGGAAGAAAAAAATAATAAAAATAAATAAAACGGAGGAGAGAACTTAATTGCCACTTCCTCGATTTCGTCTAACGAGGGTTCCGCTACCTCCGTCGTATTTATTTTCCATCCGCTTTTCCTCTCTTCACATTTTTCTTCGTTCCGAAAACAAAAAAGGAGCACGGGAAAAATTGTCCCCGCTGTGTGTCTTTCTTTATTTTCAATCATTTCATTTGTTCCGTGAACACTCGTTTAAAGTGCCCTTTCTCATTCTTCATCTTTTTCTCCGCTCTTCCTATTTTTCTTTTGAAATGTACATTTACCTCGCTAAGAATCCGACCTCGGCTGCGTTCCCCGGAAGCACAATGGAGAGAATAGCGCTGCTGTTTTACCGTTCGCATGACCTGACGTCAATCACGTAATAAAAAAAACGCCAGAGAGAGATGAGAAAAAAAATGCGAAGCCCTCTCGGAAGCTTATTCTTTGGTTTATTCGCCACGATCTTTGTCCCGATAAAAAAATTTCATATCTCCTTCTTTTTTTTTCGTTCCGAGTCGTATTCGTCCTCGTTCCATCCTTCAAACAACTTTACCATTGTATTAAAAATAATAATTCTTCATCTCTGTTTATTAATTTACGACTCGGGGAATTACTTTTTATCCGCATCAATTGAATGTCGCAATTTTTCATTTTTTATAGGTGTCGTTTTTACGATTCACACCCTTTTTGCAAGGCTCTTGTCATGGCTTTACCTTATCTCGAAGTTTATTGCCAGAGACAGAAGGAGCGAGAGAGAAAATGAGATCCGCCGCCTATTCAGTGATTCCGTCGTTTCTCTTCTCCAATTTTCTTATCAGGCTCCCGATTTATTCGTCTCGTTTATTTCGTCCTCGCGGTCCCCTCTGAACCTCGCTCGACAGCACTCCATCTTCCACCCTTATCGCCTTTTTCACCCTTCGCGGCCTGCTTCGCGTCCACTCGAGTGTTTATTCCGGCTCTCCTTATCTTTATCCTCTCGCCGATTTCTTTTTAATAACGAGAATCAAACAAAAAGAGACGAAAACGTTGGAGAGATACACTCTCTGGAGAGAATAGAGCAAAAAAAGAAGTAAAACGGATCTTCTCAATTATTTGTTAATACGTCGATACATCGTATCAATTATACACTCGAATTATTATCGAATTTGAATTCATTCTCGGAGCGTAGGATTCATTGAGCCAAGTTCAACCTCAAGATGAAGACGTCGTACCATCGGAATCTCGATGAATCTCGACGAGCCCTTAAACCCCTTGACGTTCGAAGTACATTCTGTAATAGATATACTCGCGAATGATTTCTGGCCCACTCGAGGCTCACCCTCCCACGCGTTTGTCGTCGCTCCGGAGTCGTTGTATTGTAATCTCACAGTGGTTCGTATCGATGAATGGTCCGTCCTCCCCCGCAAGTACCGCCTTCCGATTGTAGCCACAAAACCGGATTCAATCTAAATATATTCGAGTTAGACCGCACTCGAGGGTGACTATGCGGATCGCCCCTCCGATACAACCTTTCATGCGAGTAAATCTGGATTACTGACGAATTCATGCTTATTTATTTACTGCGATTCGAACTTATCCGAAGTCACGGTAGTGTTTTGACGGGAAGTAATGAAAAAAACGCTATATTTATATATTCAACGCATTCCCACCTGCTCCTCATTTATTTAAAGTTCACCGAGGGATAATTGGTTTTTTATTATTTAAAAATTCTTAATAAATAATCGCATTCGGTCACGTGCTGGTTCATTATTTATTCATTCGTGACTCAGGTTTATCGATACATTCTCGATGACGCGAGTGTTGTCAAGAGACGAGCGAGAAATAGACTCTTATTTTTAGATTTATTTTAAAAAATTGTGTACGACCGCACGTGGATGTTGACTACTTGTCGCCAGAACGTTTTTTCTTTGATGCGGTTAAAGTCAACGCCGAGTGGTTGATGAAAATTGTTTAACCACCTCCGGACATGTCGCGGTTTCGTGGTTTCTGCCAAACACTTTTATGGTGCAAATAAAAATTCTTAGAATTGTTGTAGGAGTTTTTTTTCAGTCAGCATGTCGAGATTTTTTTTCGTGCCCGAGAAGTTTTAAAGACTTTTCCACTTAAACTCGAGCAATCTCAACATTTCTGGGAAAATGAGAATATTTATTTGTCAGTGGGTGTATTCGATCCCCCTCAATAATGAGAAAAAAGTTTTATAAGCGTGGGTACGAGGAGACGTTCCTTTGATGCTCGATGAGGACTCAGAGGGAGTAACAGAGATATAAAGATGAGAGGAGAATGAGAAAATCAGTCGTTTTTATAAGAGTCATCGTCTAATTATCGTGCTTTTTCTCTCACTCGAAAAAAATGCATTCGATAAGAAAAGTTTACTAAACTATGAAATTTATTTCACATTATTTTTACGAAATAATTGTTGTAAAAGTTTTACGTCAGAAGGAAGATTGTTTATTTTTTTATTTATGTTTGTCACCGTCTACCGAAAGGCGGTTCGAAACAGCTGAAACTTTTACATTTTCGAACAAAGGGAGAAAGATCCCATTTTGAGTTTAATGCTATTTTAGACGAAACTAAGCTCATTGGTACACGGCACGTCGTGAATTAATGAAAGTTTCAAGGTCGCGGAGAGACATTTGCGTTTGCACATGAGAGCTGGTACGAGAGTCAAAGAGAAAGTGACACTTCTGTTCTGCGTGGTACGGTAACGGCGCTCTTTGACGAGAGCCTTGGACAAAAAACTTTTATTCTCGTACCATCAAGTAAGATGTATCTCAACACGTATATATACCTCTGATCTCCGACACTCTCGGCTTTAACTCGTCATCTCACTAGTTCTACCGAGAAACTTTCACCTCCAAATCTTCATGTTCTTCTCGACAAATACGATTTATACTTTGACAAAATCATCAAGAACTTTGTCCTCGAGGTACAATTTTTCGTAAGACATTGAAGTATCTGATACTTAACCTTCGAAAGGGCGCGTGGGATATGTTCTTTGACCCCAGAGGATTAAAATTTCTAAGCTCCAATTCTTTATAATTTTTTTTTATTTACACTATTTTTATCATAGATTGCGTGAATATGAATTAAACAATAAATCTTAATGAAATATAGGAAAATTTTATTTGTTTAAAACATTTACCCTGCGCAACCTCTTCGAGTTTTTACAGCTTTTTATGCCCTCATTGCCTTCATATTCGGTGATTATTTTCTGAGTATTTCGAAGTTGTTTAACCTCGAAAGCTCCAGAAAAAGCCACCCCCCGCTCTCAGGGTTTTGATCCGTCAGTCGATTGGGACCACCGAAACTCAACATCAACTACATACGAGTCCACTATACTGTCGGTTATTATTATTTTTTTAATATTTGAATAATTTTCTGACTTGCCCGATAAGTTATGGAAATTTTTGCAAGTCAACGGTGCGTTTTATTCCAACTTCAAAGAGTTGTATTTCATCAAACAACAGAAATATTAAAAACTCTCATATACAATCACCAAAAATATGATTTCCTTTTACCAGCAAAATTAAAAATGTAGCTGTGATATTGCATGAAGCAGGAGAAAATGAGCTTTTCGGTTTTTCCTCATTTACCCTTATGACTGGTTCATTTAACCTTTGTTCTCTCGAGTTTTCTTGATCCATCTTCTACGTGTTTTCCGTTGTACGGTCGTGAAATTTGCTGCAAGGTTAGTTTAGCCCCTTTGTCTCTTTGATTATCATGTCCTACTAATTTTGCCTGTAACTGGTGACTGCTCAGGGGCCAGGTTTCGTGCGAGTCAAGATTTGAATAATAGAAACGTTAGGATAATTCCGGTCGTATGTTTTCCTCTTTTTTCCCTCTCATACGCTTCGCGCGAGTTACTTTTTTTTCTCGGAAATCGATTCTGTCTTCCCATAGGGAATTTTACGAATTTATCAATAACAAATATTATTCGCTATCATTTCACATTAGATAAAAGAACAATCAATCAAGGTAAGAAATTAATTTTCTCTCACCCTATTGACTTTCTATAGAGATAAAATATCGTGATTCATTTGCATTTTTTGAAGAGTCGCGACACTTTTTTCGAAAGAACTTATAAAATTTAATTTTCAAGATTGAACGAGAGCGGCTCAACGCGAATAAACCCTGTTTACGAAGCCGTTCACGTACCACAGGCTTCGTTAAGATTCTCACTCTACCCTCCAAAAAAAAAGAGGGATGATGTTTGTTCTCGTGATCAAGGTTCCGATGTCGCGTGTCCTTTTTTCGAGTTAATACTCTCATCCCTCTGGCCCTTTTTTCCTACTTTCGGTTGTACATGTATATTGAAAAAAAAATTGAGGACAAATTTAGGCCAAATTGTTGGCTAAATTTTTACTCGTAAGAAATTCTGCAGTCATTTTGGCAAACCGAACAGCACTCCCGCATCGTTTCCTTCCATTAACTCTCGCATTTCGAATTTATGTGCGGTGGAGCCACGTGCTTCCGAAATAACCAGCTTGTTGAATGCGTGCCACGGTGAATATATTTTGCTAACCCGACAGAATTGCCTCTACCTCCAATTTCTCCACGCACGCATCGATGATTATTTGTCTCTCAACGATCGTACGTGACACTCCGACGATATGGCTAATTAAAATTAGACCAAAATTATCAAAAATATTTTTTCTACATTTTTAACATTATTTCAATCCACTTTATTTATTTTTTTAAAAACGTTATTTAAAATTTTTTTTGTGGTACATCAACAAATTTTATTTATTTATGCTTTGACAAAGGTTTTGTACTTTTTACAATATTTTGATTTTTTTTTTGACAAAGCTTTCTCGATGGCTTTTGTTTCCTTCCCAAACATGACCCCATTTTCAACGTTTCATCGGGGTCACGGCCACGCTTTTAATTGGTCAAAAGACGTGTAGAAATTTGACTGTCGTATGTGTGCACTGGACACATATTTGCATAAAAGGATTTTGGTTCGCGAGCAAGTAGACAGAGCAGTGCTACGGTGAATTTTAAAAAATTCACGCTTGTAGTACACCTTGGCTCTTATTTCCGCATATTAGCTGTATATACCAGTCTGAGAGCCCTCGAGAGATAAACTTGCATTGTAAAACCGCCATTTTTATATATGTCTTCCAAAACGGCGCGTACGTAAAATGGATCCCCATGAATTTCTTACGCGTTCGCGGAAACGAGGAGCAGGCAACTCGTTCATCTTTTTCCATCCGCGGACGTGCGGAAATTTGCTGCTGCGAAATATTGCAAATCGCTGCGGTTTTCCAACGAACGTTCGCTCTCGAATTAATTATATACATAAAAAAGGCAAAAAAAATTGCTTCGCTATTTATGACTTTTTTCGTTACGACGAAAACATCGATCTTCCATTTTGACAGGTTGTTTGTTTGTCATTATCGTTTTTCGCGACAAGGAAAGAAATTCGAGCTGTTGACAAAAAATGAAATCTCCGCGGATTATTTTTTTTTAACCGACGCATATGTATATTCAGTTTGCGGGATTTACGATTTTTTTTATTGTTGAAATATTGAAAATGCTTTTTTTTCGATTGTGACCCTGAACTTTTCATATTTTTCGACGAATGGATAAAAATAGTGAGAAACGTGAGCAAACGTGACACAAAAAAGACTCGGTCCTGTTCGGCTCGCTGACACATTTTGCTAGTTTTCGTACGAGTTTTTCACTCACCTGATGATATTGAATAAACAAGTGGAGGAGGAACGTGAGCGAAACTAAAGGGAGATGCGTGAAAAATTCACTCCTCTTACCTGTCCGGAGTGAATAAAAAGGAGAGTGGAACGAAGAAACAAAAAAGGGTATGAAGTATTCGTCTGGGTGAATGAGCACTGACGGCAGCGCACTCCAACTTCTCATCAATGTCTGAGCATGCAATTCTATGCTTAGATTCCAGCACCTCTCTGTAGTTGAGATTTCATAACATTCAAAATAGAACACAAACCACACAAATAAACAAACACATAAAAAATACATATTTTTGTTTATTTTCTTTTCAAATCTAATCATATGTGATTTAAAATTTATTTGTACGTACGCATTCCAAGGTGCATAATTTCTTTTTCATTACAAAGTACTAAAATTTGTTACTTATCTTATTTATTTTCGAGGTAAATCTGACTTTACATCGAAAATGATATTTCTTCCGTTACTATAATAAAAAAATTAATAAAAAATAAAATTTTTAATAGTTAATAAGAATATTCGAAAAAAATGAGAGAAACGAAAGTGGTGATGGGTATTCGGATTGAATTTTATAGTTGATGATGGCGTGAAATGAATAATGTTGAAATAAAACAATAAAAAAATAATAAAAAATGAAATTATTAATTATCAGTAAGAATATTCGAAAAAAATAAGAGAAACGAAAGTGGTGGTCATTCGAATTAAATTTTATAATTTATGGTGGCGTGAAACGAATAAAATATTGGAATAAAAGCGTAAAAATTATAAAGCGACGAGGCGTTGATTAGTTTGCTGTTGAGTTTTGTATCTACATCCTCTCATGTATGTACAGTGGGTGTTATCAAGTTAGCGAAGGCCACGAAGCTTTCCCGTATCGCGTTAAAGCTCGTGTAAGCTGCACTCTTAGCCAAGGTGAGAGAGCGATGGAGCTTCGAGGGGAGAAGCAAAATGGAGAGGGAGAAGCTCGGTGGCTCAACGTTAATGTTCCATTCGCATGTATCTAGGTCCCAACATCATGAGCCGTAAATAATTGCAAAGTGTTCGCAAGGGAACCTCTGACCCAGTGGCTTTTCCTTGTAACGCTAAACCACCCATGGTCTCGTGTCTGACCACAGTCTTCTACCTCGCGCTCTCTCTACTTAAAGCGACGATCTATTATCATAAACGTGGCCAAAACATTTGGCCAAAAACCATAATTCCATAACTAATTGGACGATTCTCATTTGACCCAATTACGTTCCTCGGTGCCCATTTATTCTTCTTTTTTCTCTATCGCGCGATTAATAATCGAAGAAAAAAATAATTAATTCGTCGAAGCCAGAAGAAATCGTTAATCAAAGGAAAATTCATTATCAGAATCGAAAGTATGAATATCAATCCCGCGAGAATGAAATTATATTCTCTTTTCATTGCGGTCTTCCTATTTATCATTTATCCACATCTTTTTTCCCCTTTCTTTATACCCGAGCGTACGCACGTCGAGCTCGTATATATTTCACGAAAATACATCGAAAGTTCAATTAAATATTCGAGTGGCTGGGCACGACGGAGAAAGGACGCGGAAAAAAGAGCGGATGAGGCATCGACAATAATTCGCCTTCTTCTAATTGGTCGGAGCTGGAATAATTGGGACAGGCTGAAAAAAATTTCGATATCGGACGAAACTTTTATATACCCGGGGAAAATTTTTTTTATCCGATACAATAAAAGTCGACAATGTTATTAATTAAGATATGAGAAAAAAAAACTAAATTAATTAAAGAGTTGAGAATAAAGGAAAATTTATTAAAATTTGCACGATCGAAGCGCGGCGGCCCACTTTCTTGTTCAACTTTTGTTGAAAATTACTTACAGTGCGAGAATTGTATATAATCGAAGAGACAAAGGTACCCTATACGGCGGGTTACTAATTGAGAAATAAATTGTCCCATTAAAAGTCAATCAAAGTAAATACAAGCGCGGGCGAGGCCAGGTGTATATACATTGAATTTTGTACATAATTGTATACTTATATGTATATACATAAACATATAGATATATACATATATGGGTCAGAGGTGTGAGGTGCAAATCCGGCGAGGTTTGTTGAAACTCCGGTGCAATTCGAATCTCTCTCTGATGTCTCTCCTCTCACCGTGACACACAAACTCGAAACGTACCCGTCTTCGTGTCACGTATACTCGCTAAATTTTCCGTCTGGCTCACCCACACTGTACCGAGTAACCCACCTGAATTGAATTACGGGTGTGCACGCGAAGCTCAATTCATTTCCTTTTCCGAGGATCGTCGCTCTGCACGCTTATATATATACAATCTCTATATGTATACATATATATTTATACATTATGCGAGCAAACCTCTTTCCTTCTTGCCTTCTGTTTCAACGTTTCCTCCTCTGGCCTCTCCAACCTCCGTTTCACTTTCCGATATAACGCTTTCTCCCTGCAAGCCCCGCCCTCTGCTCTTCACCTCGAAACTTTCCAGCTCTTTTTTCACTCAGAATTTTCCCTGATCTTCTCTCTTAACTTCCTTCAATCGATCGAAGGTTTTTTTTAAACTATCGAGGTCTTGGGCGAGATTCATTTCAGGATGCAATATCGTTTAATCATTTATTGTCATTTTTTATAGTAATGCAATTTAATGAACAATAATGTCCAACTTCTTATCCCTTTTTATGTTTTTTTTTCAAATTTACTTTTTATAATAATTATTACCAAATATATTAGATAATGATTTAAATTAAATAATATGAAAATAAATAGAATAAATTTTTGCCAATTTTATGTTTTTTTAAAATAAAATAATGATACATCATACTTGAACGATATGCTGGATGTAGAATATTCATGTTGCAAGAATGATTCTTTTTTGAGGCTTTTTGTCTCGACAACTTTCGATCTGAGAACCTGATTGGACGAAATAAGTAGCTTGTTCTTGACTCTCGCGAAGGAGAGAAGGAATAAAAATGAAAGATGGCGTGGGGTGAAGCGACAGATGAGGATTATAGATAAGAAAATGTAGCTCCGAAGATGAGGTACAGATTTATCAAGAGGTCCAATTTTAATTTCGCAAGACTCCTCTCAACCGCATTCAACTCTCCATCGTATTGACTTTTTCAAAGGTTTTTACGAATATATCAAAACTCTTTTCCTCTCTCATCGCATTCTTATTCCGAGGATTCGTTTCATTCGTTTCTTTCTCACAAGTTGATCGAATTTCTTAGTGGTAACGATATCAAAAAAATTATTACTCGTTCATCAGTATCCGACTGGTAAGAAAATAATTGAAGAATTTGTCTGAAAATTTGGCACTCCTGCAAAATGACAAATTTAACAAGAGCAAAAAAACACGTTTGAATTTTTTACGAATATCAAAACTCATCCTTCATAATTAATCCGAAAAACCTTCTCATGTGATTCGTTTTTTTCGCAAAAGTTGATCGAATTTCTTACTAGTAACGATATCACAAGATCATCATTCGTCCATCAGGACCTGACATTGTGGGAATAAATGAAGAATTCGTCCGAAAATTCGGTACCTGGTGCAAAATGACGAATGTCGGGACCGGAGGAAAAAAAGGGCTGTTGAAGAAACAGCAAGGATCGCCATTGAGCTTATGGAGAAAGGATTTCGGTCGATGGAGGGTTGACAGAGACGGTGAGCAAGGGAGTTAAGGTCGAAAAGAATCCATTCTGTCCTCCCTCATTGATCTCGGGAAAAAAGCCAGCTCGTATAGACTCCATCCGATGCCCCAATCGCGACTAAACGTCGAGCGGTCGCACGTTCCGAAAGGAAAGAAAAAAAAAAGAAAGGAGAAAATTTTTTAGGGAGGGCACGTAATAAAAGTACTGCTTTTGCTTCTCTTCTCGCGCTGAAAAGTCGATCGTACTTCTTTTGTCGTCAAGTGAAGCAGACGAAGAATAAACGATAGTTAAAAGCGTCGAGTCGACTTCAACGAACCTGATGGACTTGAGAAAAAAATTATCCACCTCCCGACTCGTTTCTTTTCTTTTTTCTTGTCTATTTAAAAAAAAGAGGTATTTCGTAGTGCTTCACGTTACATTGAAATTCGATAGGATTATATGCCATTTTATCTGCACGGTGTTTTTATCCGTAACAATTCGCAAGACGATAATAATCAATATCTGATGACACAATTTTACGAAATATTATATGTTGGAATTAAATACGGTTCCGATTTAAACGGATTTTACTTTGCGATAATCACAGAATTTTATCGTTTTCTCATGAAATTGATAGAATAAGCGAGAATAGTATCCTATTCCTCTCAATGCTCACCTTCTCGATTACAAATTGTTTGCAGATAATACAAGCTAAGTGGAAAGCGGCAGCGTTGGATGGAAGCGTATACACAAAATGTTTATCTTCAAAAACACAAGTACACCTAACGTCGTTGAGTCTAATCCGATTTGGGCGGAGTTTGAGGTGCGAAGTCATACTCCAACCGCGACTGCCGGCCCGGAGCATGCCTGGAGGATTTTCGATGCTTACAGAAAGAGCGACAAGCAGGTTTTGTACACAACTACCTTTTCTACCGAACAATAGATAATAATCCTGCTCATTTAATACCTGAGGAAAAAGGCCGCAAATCCTTTTACTCTGTATCACTGTGATATCTTTCCTTTTGACAGGAGGTTTCGGTTTTCGTTTTCGACAAACGATCCGTCGAGAAAATCCACAAGCCTCGACGCAAAGAAATGATTACGGAAATATTGAAAGTCTGTCCACGCTTGCTAGAGGAATATCGCTATCCAAAATTACTTCAGGTATGTGCTTTCATATTAGCTATTGATTATTTGAAAAATTTAATTACGAAATTTGTCAATTTTCTACGATGACTTTTGACTTCGTACGAATCAACAAGTATGACCCAAAAATGCATAGCGATGAACTATTCATTGAATAAAAAGAGATTTAGCAGTCATTTGGCCATCAAATTATTTCATTATCGATACGCAATTTTTGGATCCAATATTTCAAACTATTGGAGGTAAATATTGTATCATCAAGAGTTGCGGTAGAGACTCGAGGCAAGTACATTTTTTCAAAATATCAAAAATCGCCGAGCTACCGTGACTATCTATACGCGAATCAAGAGTCGCGGTAGAGACTCGAGACAAGTACATTTTTTCAATCAAAATATATATCAAAAATCGCCGAGCTACCGCGACTATCTATACGCGAAGACAAACGTTTTTGCTATAGTTTTGAAATTAAATTTATTTTTATTTAAATTATTG
>JAPYYX010002301.1:0-29666 GCA_030522605.1 Cremastinae sp. B BG-2022a | reverse complement strand
GCATTATTTATTACATTTTTTCTTTAAAAACAATTTCTTTTATAGAAACGAAAAAATCAAAATATAAGAGACTAAAACCAGTTCATTACACTAAGGATTCTAACATCTTTTCCTTAAGGGGCCCATTTTCCCCCTCCCCTATTAATTACGATATTAAATAAATATAATAAATAAAAAATTTAATTAAATTAAATATAAATAAATATGAAATAAATTAAATATGTTTAATAACTGGTTATTTTTAACTTTGATTAAAATTGTCAAAAATCGCGTGAAAATTAGCCGGAAGAGCGCGCTGCTTTGGAATTGTTCTCAGCGTTGGGTTCAAAAGTTCTCAAAACTTTTGAGGGCAGTGTCAAACTTGTTTCCGGATCGCTCCGAGGAACAATTATACGTCCTTTCCTCCCCCGATGCAAATGAGAGTTCACTGTGGAAAGATACGAGAGAAAATAAGGTCCCGGTGGGGGAAAAATATAATAGCCCCGACGACAGGGGTCGAGAAAATGAAAGAGCGCGCCGAGAATCGAGAAGAATACCTCCGCGAGGAAAAATCATTTTGTCGAGCGTACACAGAGATTTTTTTTTTCTTAAGATCGTGAGTGCGGGGAGAAAAAAAAACGCGATGAGCAGAATGTGAAAATTCTTCGAGCCTTATCGTCGGGTGAAGGGTTCATCCTCTTGTCTTGCATATTTTTTTTTTTTCCGGAGTGTTTTTTCACGTCTAATACGCGGGAGGCTCTAAACTCCGTGTAAAACATCGCGTGCACGAAGCCGGCGATATGAATGAAAACTCGCGAAACCCCTCCCGCGAGCGTGTACGTCGCGCGCGCTCCTTCTTTTTTCTCCCTTTTCTTCTCGTAGCCTCTTTCATCCTCTCCACACGGACAGAGACCCCTCTTGATTGAACGTGTACCGTCGCGACACCCTCCTATACATATTAAAGAGTACGTGTGCACGCGAATATTACGAGCCTCGTGCCAAATCGACTTGGCCACTGTTCGACGGGCACGAAAATTTGGCATTGGATTTATTGAATTATTCGAAATATAAGCGACGAGTTCTCGAAAGATGTTCCTTTGTGTTTTTATTGTAAAAGAAAAGAGGACAGATTGAACGTTGTTTCGATAAAAATAATTTGACGATAAAATTGCAGTATTTATATTTTATTTTTGGATGCGACGAATTGATGAAAATAAAAATAAATGTCGGTCGATGAGTTTGGATGTAAGTTTTTGAAAATTTGAATTTGGTTCATGAGTTCGTTGCGTTCCGAAATTTTTGGCACGGGATTTCTTGAATTATTCAAAAATATGAGCAGTTTCAAAAGATAGTTTTTTTTAATTTTTTTAAAAAAGGGGACAAATTAAATATTGTTTTAATAATATTTTTTGGAGTTTTGAATTTTTGATTTTGAATGCTTGAAAACAAAAGAAAAAAGTAAATTTTTGAAAATTTAAATTCGAAATACGGCAGTCAGTTTTTTTGAATTAATTCGAAAATACGAACGTGTTTATAAAATTTATTTTATTCTAAAATACGATACATTGATAAAAATAAATTATCTCGTTCCCGATTATGCATAAATAAATTTAATATCATGGGGGGGGGGGGCAAAATGGGGTACCCCAAAAATTTGGTGAAAAATTACAATATTTCAAAATTTGATAAAATTTAATATCAAATAGTCTTTATTGCTAAGAACATTATATTTGGTGATTTAAAAACACATTTAAACAAAAATTAAAGCTCAAAATCACTTAACATAGCAGATCCAAAAAGAACATTTTCTTTGGTAATGAAACACATTTTAGCAAAAATTAAAATAAATCATTAATTAATTACTTGAAATAAGACATCAAAGCTAATAATAACTTAACAAATTATGAAAAAAAAAAATTTTATCGTACTTTTTGAACAAGTACACCATTTTGACCGCTAAAAAATTGTTTTTTTTCATGAAAATTTTATTTCAGCCGATAATTTTATTTCTTTCCTTCAATTATGATTAAAAAACAAAAGATTCAGCATATTTAGACCCTTGGAATCGGAAATTTTTCTTAAGTACCCCATTTTGCCCCCTCTACCCTAAATATTAAATACATATAAAATTTCATTTGAAATTTGACATTGAATTTATTGAAAATACCAGCGTCGAATTATCAAAAAAAAAAATTTCATTTTTATCTTTATAACAAAAAAAATGTAAACATCATTTTAATAAAACTAATTTACAAAGTATCATTTCATTCCATCACAATGTATATTTTATTCCTCAAAACAACAAATTGATGAAAATAGTTTGTCTTACAATTTGCAAGTATCTTGAAATTCCTGAAAATTGTGATTCGCTCGAGTTCGTTACGCTGCTCTTTTTTCTTGCGAGTTCTATCCCACTTTCGCAAGATTCTCGTTTGCCTTCAATTTTCCATAGCGCCGCTATTAGCCGAGAAATGGATAAGCATCACGGCAATTCTTCTTCTTCTTCTTCTCTCCTTTCGATCCGAGACTCCGTCGAATTTCTCGTGCAACTTTTCCTCTCGTGCCTTGCCAATTTTCTTTCTCCTTCCTCCCTTTATCCTCGACTCCGTAATCCCTCTATCCATTTCGCATCAAAAGAAACGATTATACTCGGCCCCTCGAGTTTTTCACCTATTTCTTTCGCTCTTCAATCTGTTGCCCCTTTGTCTCGAGAGCCTTCGAAACTCCTTCGTGCCCGCACTCTTTGACGGACAAAGTTCCTCGACGGTAATTACTCCTTTTCGAAGAGTACAACTCGAAAAGTAATTTTTTCACTCGTCGACAAAATTTCGAGGAATTAAAATTCGACCTCGATGCAAAAAAAAAAAAAATTTTTGCATCGATTTTACCGATCGATATTTGATTTATGATCGTTTGTACGATCGAGCAATCAATCGGAAGATAAAACTGTAATTACGATCCTTTTCTAACTCGACGATGCGATCTCTTTGCTCTTGGGTTATATTTTGATCGCTTCATTGAAGTAGATAATCCTATTAAACTTTGCAACTTCCTTTTCTCGCACAGTATACGCACTCTCGCCCACTCTGATTGTGCCGTATGAGGATCTTATCAGAAAGTAATTACGCGTCATAATAAAAAAAGTTGATTTTAACTTGAGTTTAATTTTGTTAAGGGAAATTTCGTTAATTTCGTTGTATAGATCGTTTTTTAAAAATCGTAAAAAATTGATGAAATTTTGGCATTTTATTTGTGAATATGTTCAAAAATTCTCTTTCAAATTTGGAAATGATTGACTGAATGGTTCGAAAGATATTTAATTTGCAAATCGTTCCAATTTAACGTTGTCTCTGATGGAAAATTCACAAATTTGCTTCTAAAAATTGTTCAAAACAAGTTTTTGTTCATATTTTTTTTACTATTGGCACATACGAACGATGTTAAAAACCGAGTTTAAAAAAGTTTGTCTGAAAATTTTATTTTTTAATTGTTTAAACAATAAATAATGTGAAAATTATTAATAAAACATTAGAAAACTATCGAGTATCATTGTAAGAAACATAGGACAAAATTTCAACTTTTTAACAAACAAAGATTAAATTTTAACAATATATTGTGAAAAAGTCACTTCTGTCAGGGATTGTACGGCCTATACATCCTTAAAATAATTTAAGGTGATGTTGAACCCCTGCGAGTGCGAGAGTGACAGATGCAAAACGGATCTGCTATTTTCTCAGAGATTTTTGATATTTTCGAAAAAACAAGAGATTCATATTATTCTTCAATGGAAAGAGAACAACGTGATTCTTTTTTTTCTTCAAAAAGTGTTTATTTTCAAAGAAAATAGCAAAGTTCGATTTTACACGACATAGGACACTTGAATATCACCTTAATTCAATTTTCGTCGATAAATTTAAAATAATTATAAAATTTATGCAAGAATGGAGAAAATATTTGTACCGTCTTTTTTTAATTTTTATTTTTTTTATGATACAATAACAACTTGAAAAAATTTTCTCGTATCTCAACGCTCTCGTTTGGAGTTTGTTCCAGTTTCCCGATTCATTCGCGTTTCAGACTGAATCAAGAATCTCGTTTTTTATTCACTTATCAGTTGGAGCAAAAACTGAAAAGTTTCATAATTCTAAAAATAGAAAATAAATATTTTTTATTGTTTTCATAATGAAATACCAATTTTACGTATTCTAAAAAATTGTTTAATAACAATAAAATTTTAATAAGCTCATTGTTGTTATTTGTTAAATCCTGGGAATTCATGTTGAAGCAAATATTGTATTCGCCTTGTGGTTCATTTCCGAGCAAACATCGAGAGGGATGCCACATCGATGCAAATCGTATAAGCCCTCGTATACGTATGTTTTCACCTATGCGACAAACTCTTCAACGAGCACATCGAGGAAAACTGTAGAATGTTGAATTACGTAACAATTCGTTCAATTGTTGATACACTCGTTGTCCCAGAGCGTATCCTCGATAATAAAATTCATCCTCCTTCGATATAAATTTTACATCGTCGGAGGAATAAATATTTGTAACCTTTGTCCCTGAATTTAAATGAAAATTTATCGACGTTCAATTGAAAATTAATTTATACTCGAGCGTTTGTTTTTTTTTCTCTCGGTGATGGTTGTTTTTATTTTTCACTCGGCGTCCATGAGAGTTCTGGATAAAATTTATTTTCTCAGTCGCTCAATCGATGCTAATGTAAGATTTCCATAATTGATTGTTTGTTTCTTCTTTCAGATGTCACGCCATCGGAACAGGAAGACCTCTTCATCAGAAAGCTACAGCAGTGCTGCGTAGCTTTCGATTTCATGGATGGCGTCGCCGATCTCAAGGGTAAAGAGATAAAGCGCAGCACTCTAAATGAACTGGTCGAGTACATCTCAACGGGGCGAGGCGTTCTCACCGAGCCCGTCTACTCCGAAATCATTAAGATGGTAATTTAAATTTTTAAGATGATAGAAAAAATCTGGAAATTTAAAAAAAACCCTATAAAAATATGTATTTTTTACAAATTTACATATTTTTAAATTTATGATAATTGTTCATTTTACTCTAGATTATCATTTATTTTGTATTGAAATTAAACGAAAAATATTTTTGTGGGAAAAAATTCAATCATTATTATTTGATCCACTTGATAGATAAATTTTTTCAGTAATTATTTAAATGTTTTGTCATTGTGGATTTATTTTACTTTTATTTCTCACCAAGCCCGTCTACTCCGAAATCATTAAGATGGTAATTCCATTTTTAAGATGATAGAAAAAATCTGCGAATTAAAAAAAATCCTATAAAAATATGTATTTTTTACAAATGTACATATTTTTAAATTTATGGTAATTGTTCATTTTACTCTAGATTATTATTCATTTTGTATCAAAATTAAACGAAAAATATTTTTGTGAAAAAAAATTCAATCATTATTATTTGATCCACTTGATAGATTAATTTTTTCAGTAATTATTTCAATATTTTGTCATTGTGGATTTATTTTACTCAAACTATTATTTTTTGTTTATTAAAATAAAAAAAAATTGTAGGAAAGAAATTAATACAAATCATAAAAATTTGCATACATTTGTAATTATTTATTGTTTTTTTATTGTTTCTTATCAGTAGTAATAATATGAATATATTTTTCAATCGTTTCAACAGATCTCGGCGAATTTGTTTCGAACATTGCCGCCGAGTGAAAATCCAGACTTCGACCCGGAAGAGGATGACCCGACCCTAGAAGCGAGCTGGCCCCACTTACAGTTGGTCTACGAGTTCTTTCTACGCTTTCTCGAGTCGTCCGATTTTCAACCGACGATTGGCAAACGGGTGATCGACCAAAAATTTGTTTTACAGGTGAGCTCGAAAATCATTGCAGACGTGTATTTTCAATCTGTCGAGTTGGAAAAATTTAAATTGTACAAAAAGGCTCGAAATTGTGGTACTTTGCATGCTCGATGACATAATATGAATAAATTGAAAACAGAAGGACGTGAATCATAAAATGACTCGTAAATCGTTGCAGAATTGTAACTCTCAAGATTCCATTCATGAGACGAAAGTTTTTAAAATTAGTCAGCTTTAAAATTAGAAGCAATAAATACCTTGTATTATGACATATTGCAAGAAAAAACAGATCGTCGAAGTTTTAAACGTGTATTTTAAATTTAGTCTAGAAATTTCGATCATTAAAATGCAATTTAGTTGAGAACACAATTCATGAATATTTTAACGAAACAATTTGTATATTTCACATTTTAAGATTGGAAATAAAATAATTATGGATTTACAAACATTTTAAAAAGAAGTAGATTGAATATAAATTTTCATTCATGATGAATATCAAGATTAAAAGCATATTTTAATTTTAGTCTAGAAATTTCGATCATTAACATGCATCTTAGTTGAGGACACAATTCATGAATATTTTAACGGAACAATTTGTATATTTTACATTTTTGGATTGGAAAAGAAAATGTCATGGATTTGCAAAACATTGTACAAAGAAGTAAATTCAATATAAATTTTCCTTCATGATGAATATCAAGATTAATAACACAATTTTTTTTTAATTAGCCAGATCTAATTATGTATAAATATTCCCACATCATTGTCTTGAAACTCATTTGACACATCTTTACATTAGAAACCAAATTTTCATTAATTATAATTTGCATTTTTCAGTTGTTGGATTTGTTTGACTCGGAGGATCCTAGGGAAAGAGATTTCCTGAAGACAGTCTTGCATCGTATTTACGGAAAGTTCCTGGGCCTTCGAGCCTTCATACGCAAACAGATAAACAACATCTTTCTCAGGTACAGAATTTATTTTCATTTATATACAACAATTCAAATGAAAAGAATGTACTCGTATATTTCGCTGTTATCTGTTTTTCAAATACTCGAGTACACGATGAAATACTTTTTCCTCGATGTAATAAATATTGCTGAAAAAAAACTCACGAAGAGCTTTGTCATTCAAGATCGTAATTTCTCTTTCTATTCATCAGGTTTGTATACGAGACGGAACATTTCAACGGTGTTGGAGAATTGCTGGAGATTCTTGGCAGCATTATCAACGGCTTCGCTCTTCCTTTGAAGGTCGAGCACAAGCAATTCTTGGTAAAGGTAAGCGAGGAGAAAATTTAAAAAGAAAGGAGTTCGCAAGTATAATCGAAGAAAATCGTTTCCTCGAGAGAAATTTTTTTTTAACCATATCAAATCGCTCATCCATTTTCAGGTACTGTTGCCACTTCACAAGGTCAAGTGTCTATCGCTCTACCATGCGCAGCTCGCTTATTGCGTCGTTCAGTTTCTGGAGAAAGACGCGACTCTGACGGAGCCGGTCGTACGAGGCCTCCTCAAATTCTGGCCTAAGACATGTAGCCAGAAAGAGGTCATGTTCCTTGGCGAGATCGAGGAGATATTGGACGTCATAGAACCTAGCCAATTTGTTAAAATACAGGAACCTTTGTTCAGGCAAATCGCACGTTGTGTATCGTCACCGCACTTTCAGGTAAACATTTATTTTCCAAAAGATTACTTTCATTCATAGGCATCTTCGTGATCGAGTAAACACTCAGGATCCCTCGACAAGCATTGAAAATTTCTCCATTCACTTGCAGGTTGCAGAGAGAGCATTGTACTTTTGGAACAATGAATATATTATGTCGCTGATTGAGGAAAACAATCATGTGATAATGGGAATAATGTTTCCGGCGCTGTACAGGATTAGCAAAGAACACTGGAATCAGACGATCGTAGCTCTCGTCTACAACGTCCTGAAAACTTTCATGGAAATGAACAGCAAGCTCTTTGACGAACTTACTGCCAGCTATAAGTCTGAGAGGCAAAAGTGAGTTGTCCGGGATATTTGAATATCGAAACACGACCATTCGTCTTTACTGTCGATATTCTTGAGATTATTTTTTATCGAACGTTGATTGAATTATTTGAATATCCGTCTTCATTGCGATTCTCATCTTCTTTGACCTCCTTGCAGAGAAAAGAAACGAGAAAAGGAAAGGGACGAATTGTGGAAAAAGCTGAACGAGCTGGAGATTGAGCGACGCGGTGCTTTAACGGCAACATCAAACACTCCGGTGCCTGCGACAACTGCACCTGTGACACGTGCCCGCCCCTGAGTTGGTGAGAATAATTGGTCTAAAACCCTTGACGACACGAGAAGAAACCGATATAATAATAACAAATAGAAAAAAAAGAGAGAGCGCGCTCGGCGTGTGTCGGCGTCAAGAGAAAACCGCGAAATTAATTAGCCAAAGCGAGCTCAATTCAAACGATGTGCGCGCGCGTCTTTTCGACGCATGAAGGTGGCAGAGCGAGTTATAAAAAAAAATGAAATGACGAAAAAAAAGAAGAGGAAGAAAAGAAAACAGAAAAAAAACATCTCGTTTCCTTTATAGGTGGAAACACCACACTACCACGCTGCCCAATCGTTAGCCCTTAGTTTACGTCTGAATTGTGCCCATACATTATACGAAAATGCTAAGCCAAAAGAAAAGAAGAGAAATATAAAATAATAACAGAACAAAAATTATCGTTGTTAGCGAGAAGAGTTTTAAAGAAGAAGAGGAAGAAGGAAAAAAAAAAGAAACAAACCGATATCTCTAATTCGACGGCGTTCTCGACGCATGAGTATTTATCTCGTTATAGTTGAGCCTCAAAGGCGAATGATTTTTGGAAGGATTGAAATAACGGTGGAAGATCAACGAGAGAGCCGCCGAGAGAGAAAGCTCGCGATGAACGTTCGCCCCGAGGTTCTCTCGACGCGCGGGTTTAGACTGATGATTCGATTCGAATAAACAAAAATCGGGTGGTGGAAGAGGTGTGAGGTTGAACACGTGGATACACAGACACACGAACACACACATACACACTAAATACGGACACGACATCAATCGTTGCGTTCACAACAACACGTAAACTTAGAAGAAACGATCTTGTCTTCTGTTATTCGTTTTTTTTTTTACACGACGCATACGATCGACAATCGATTTCGGACTCTGTTGCGAATCCTTGTCGGGTTTTCGTTTTTTTTTTTGTAACTAATTTTACAATCTCAATGGATTTATATGTACGGTGTACTCAGTGTCAGCACATGATCAGTGAAGACATTAGTCCCTTCTTAGTTAAGTACTCTGCCGTGCCTCGTCAGTGAGGGATTACAAAAAGGTGGACGAAGGGAGAGGACAGGGCGGAAGAGAGATAAAGTAAAGAAACGAGAAAAACAAAGCGCGCATATTTTTGGATCTCGAGGTAGGAGAATACGGGGCGACGCGCCGTTGCGTCTCGTCGTCGATACTCGTCGTCGTAGCCTCTGAGATACACCTTGACACGGATTTTCATTTCGAACGTGATATTTGAAATAGGTCCCCGCGCATTTAGAGAGCACCGGGGAGAGGAGAGAAAACAAAAAACAAAAAAAACTTTTGTGTCTTTTCGCAATTACTTTATTCCCGATTCATTTGTTCCCCGTAACGGACATTAAAACAAAGAGCCTCGACACTCTCTGATCAACGTCTCCCAGTGAGAGCCGGCAGGGGCGTTATTTGAAATGTATGATATATTCGTATTAATGATAACAATAAATATAACAAAGAAAAATAATAAATAGGTATGTATATGTATAAATACACACGAAATACACAAGGAAAAACACACGTACATACATTAAAAGAAGATGAAAAAAAAAACAATACGATATACATTATAAAAATATAATAATATTGATAACGCGACCGAAGTGTGTCGCAAGACGACCGATGTAGTAATACCACGAGATACGTTATTGAACAGAGTAACGTGCGATAAAAAGAAAAAACGTATTGTAAGACTCGTCCAGATGAAACGTGAATTGACAGACGAGAGAGAAAGAAAAAAAAAGATTATTAATTAATAATGATAAAATACACGAGAGGTTCGTGGTTCAAAGAAAATGGATTGTTATGAATAAAGACCTTTACCAGCCCAGACTCTCGGTACGTGCGTTAGACAAAAGTGAATAATGAGAAAAAAAACAGCCGACAGCGCCCACTGCGCATCTCGATTTTGTGCAAAGAATAATTTGTCTTCTTCTTTTCCTTCCGAGCGAGGAAGAATGCACATTTAAGAAAATAAATAAAATAACAACTGGATTTTGAAAAGAAAAAAAAACACGGAAGTCGCTGGCACATGCTGAAACCGACGAACAGGAAATAATATTAATGAGTAATAAGAGATCGACATCCCACTGACAGAACGGAATACCAAGACGTAAACAAAAAAAAGTATATGTTGTTTTTTAAATGAATAAAAGAAAAAAAGAGAAACAAAGTGAATAAATGATGTTCGCGAGAATTGAACGAAAGCGAGAGGGACAAATATACAATAAATTAAAGAAAAAAAAAAGAAAATTAATTGTACCAAAATATCCATGGTTGCTTATAAATATAATAAATAATAGAGATACAACGCATAAGATTTATTCGGAGCTGTGCTGCTCCCACCGGCCACCGTGAAAGTGTATAACGTGGGAAAGTTTTTAAAATTTCTTACAATTGCATAATAATAATAATATTAATAATTGAAAAACAAAAAAATAACAAATAGTTATATCAATAAAATCAATGGGAGTAAGGAACGAGAGTGTGAATTGCTTGCTCATGAATTTTTTTTTCTTTTTTTTTCTTCTCTTAATTTTATTCGTGTGAACATAGAACCTTGTTGCAATTAGTTTAAAGGCTAATATATTGTGCGAATAGTTTCAATAAACGTTGCTCTCTTTCTCTCTCTCTCTCTCTTTCTATCTCTCTGTCGCAGATCGGAGAGAAATTCATAATTATTCAATGAACATAAATAATCATTTATGTTTTTTCTCTCTTTATTCTTCAGACACGAATCTCCGCTGTCATCGTCTTCACGAGTAAAGAAAGAAAACGAACCGAGGTCGAAATGGAAGAGAAAAAGCAAACCGTGAAAAGCATTGAAACAAAACAAAAAACGAAGCAAAAAAAAATAATAATGATAAAACCCAAAATGACAAAAAAAGTAACGCAGTCACTCACGAAAACACACGCCACGAGGGGGAGACACGGCCGTTTATAATTTGTAAATGTTGTAACTGACCTCAGAGAATTTAGATATTTAGATAACAGCAGCAAAGATTTTTCATTTTTGTTCGTTTGGTTATGCTTTATTTATTTCTTCTTGAAAAATCACGTGAATAGGTATTTTGAATGAATGAATGTACAATTTGTTTCTACTCTTTTGAGACATTTCTTTTTTTTTTCGTCGCATTGGTTTTAAAACGATATATTTCTAGCGTGTACACATATGCATATATATATATATACAAATATACATATATAAAATCAATATGTATACGTATAATATACATATACATATAAGTTGAAACGAGGAACAAAAGGAAGCGCATAAGAACTACATTTTCAAATATCAAAATTGTTTTACATTATTACGATTATATATTTTTACCATTCACCATTTGATTGTATCGATCATAACGAGTCGTTACTATACTCTTCTTTGGCAGGAGCTCGCTGTACAGAAGATTAATAAATACAGTAAAAAAACAAATCGATCGAACGATCAAGCGACAAGTTTGGTCGATCTCTAAAAAAAATGAGGAATCTCAGCGCCATCGATAGACGCGCATTGTTTACTTGTCGAGGAGATACTTCAGGCCTTGCATTATTTGATCGTAACCGAAAAAGACCGACGCGTTTACCGGAAACGATCGCATCGCTATCATTACGAAGCCCTTAAAGAGAATCTGCATTCCTCCGATCCTGAAGAGTTTCACAGCGCAGTCAACGGTGCCCTTGTACGAGGGATTTCGAAGATCGTCCGCTTGTATTCTCGATTTTATCGTATCCAACGGGACGACTGGTATCCAGGATATCGTTCCTGAGATCGACATCGTTGCAATGAGTATTTTTTTTTGGTTCCGCGTTGATGAATTTGCGTCGTAGGATTTTATCACCGGGCACGGAAACTCCAGCGGAATTTGAGGATGGAGTTTTTATACTTGCCGGCTAATCCGCCCGCCACCAGGGTATCCAGTGTTCCTGGATGCAGCTCCAAGTGACCGCGGATGTGATGACGAGTGTAGAAGTAAGCCAGCACGTACAATCCGCTCGAGAAAACATCTCTGTCCTCGTTGGTTAAAAAAAAAGATTTAAGATTATAATCTGCTTCATTTAAAAAATATTTTGATAACGTTTTAATTTTTAATGTGCAAATCGAGGTAATTGTCTCGTGAAATCAAATATTGATAAAATTCTCCAGTTTAATTTCGATATATTGAAGTTTTCATCCAGTTCATTATAAATTCGATTTTTTTTAAATTAAAAATTAAAGATTACTTTATTATGTATTCGCAATATCCAAATATAAAATAATTTTCTTCCATCAATTCTGAAGTTATTAAAAATTACTATTAAAGTATAGAATACATTTCGATAATATGAAAAACAATCCATCTAGTTCCGGAGACAAAGCTATAAAAAATTTTACTAAATTCACGTCAAGTTTTTGTAGTATCGTTCATATTTTATGATTCATAATTTTATTTCACATTACTATGACATTAAGAATGTACTGGAGATAATTCAAAACGGTGATAAATGCTTCTGTGCAAATTTCAACTCAATTCACTAAACCGTTTAAAAGTTATAACAAATTCAATGTTTTATATATTCGAAATTATAATAAGTTATAAATATGGAAAAACGGCAGCAGTTATCTGTAAATTTTTTCTCATGATGTTTTAATATTAAAGAATCTTTATGCCAAATTTTATCAACTTGTACTAAACAGTTTTTGAGAAATTATCCACTTATGCGATAATAAAACGAATTTCCTTCTTTAAAAGTACGTAAAAATTGATTAAAACGATGATGTCATGTTGATATTTTTTTCTACTATCAATACACATAAAAAATGTTAATAATCGAGTTTAAACAATTTTGTCTAAAATTTTTGTTTTTAATTGTTTAAACAATAAATATGAAAATTGTTAATAAAACTTTAGCAAATTATCGAGTATGATTGTAAATAACATGATACAAAATTGCAACTTTCTAACAAAAAAACGAAGACTAAATTTTAACAATTCATTATGAAACGTCACTTTTGGCAGGGTTTGTCTCCAGTACATCCTTAAATTCCATGAATTTTCGAAACGTCATTTGTAAACTGAATTTTTTAGCTTGACTGTATCGAGAAAACTACCTCATAAATATTAAATCGCGAACGAGGAATATTTCAATATAAAGAGAGTAATAAAAGGTAAGCTTGAATAAACCTCAGCAACATAGGAATAAAACCAGTGTAGAGTCCTCTCACGCCAATAGTTCGATACGCATCCATCGTCACTTTGAAAGTGCTCCGACCTTGCGGTTTTCTACTCTGCGCGAATGTTCTGTCCTCAAAACTGAAATATTCTTAAAGCCGATTAAAATATCAGACGAGAAGTTTTTTTTTTTTACTTCAGCCGGCGTTTACTCGGGTACTCGTTCGTGAATAATTTTACCGTGGCCAGTTTGCATGCGCACTTTGATAAATTCGCTCGGACAGGCCATCATGGCTTGAACAATTCCACCGATGCAGCCAGCGATGAAGGTATCTTCGTATATGGTAAAACCCTCGGGGATTATATGCTCGGGATCGTTGCCTCTTAATATTTGCAAGGTACGCAAAGTGTTGCCGTAAACTCCGAAAAATACGGAATTCAGTGTTCCGGCGCTGACCAGAGGGAACAGCATGCCTTTGTAAAATCCAATTGCACCCTCGGTCTTCATTATATTTCGTATTATTGTAGCGCTGGACAAGCTGCGATTGTCCATCTGCTGTATGGTCTTTATGGTGTCCATGGGATGTCCAACTGCCAGTCCAAGTGCTCCTGAAATGTAAATTTATTGTACACGTGTGCTTGAATAAAATAATTTATACAGATATCATGAATTTTCAACTCACCAGCCCCCCATCCAGCAGTAAAGTCACAAAACTGTTCCATCCAAATTCATCGTAGTACAACATATTAGCATTCTTTTGAAGGTTTTTCCACTGAGATGGACGTCAGATCGCTGAAGACATTTGACTGACTTTTGATTAGTATATTTGAAACAATTGAAAAATATTATGTGGAAGAAAAAGTTTATGAATTATTCGCGTAAATTATATATCGGCAATAATTAACAACTTTTGTAAATACGACAACCTTTATATAATTTTTATTCAAGATCTCACCATTGAAAATATTTTATAACAAAATTTGTATAACATTTGATTTTTTTCACAGATGTGTTTTGTATGAATTGTTTGAACTAAACCATTTTTTCCAGAAGCGATAATAATACTTGACAGCGCTCTTCAACCTGGAAGATAAAAAAACAATTAGAATTTCATCCACGAATTCTTAAAATTCAAATTACTTCGGATTTTACCTGTTCCACCGTTCTATCGCCGAGCATCTCGCTAACAGCGACGAACGTCGACTCGGAATAATCTTTCTTGATATTTTGAAGAAGTATCATATCCTCGTTTCTCGTCCATGGTTTCGTATTAATTGGCTCTTTCGATTCGACAGACGCATCGCTTTCGGATTTATTAT
Source organism: Cremastinae sp. B BG-2022a (assembly GCA_030522605.1). Taxonomy (NCBI): domain Eukaryota; kingdom Metazoa; phylum Arthropoda; class Insecta; order Hymenoptera; family Ichneumonidae; species Cremastinae sp. B BG-2022a. The sequence goes on along the minus strand of JAPYYX010002301.1, from coordinate 15,035 downwards.
CGGACACGTCCATGTTCTCGCACGTTACATTCGCCTCGGAATCGCTGCTGTCGAAATTAGATCGATTCGTTCGCCCGCTCGAATCGTCCGTCAGCTCGCTCGTTCCCGCAGACGTCTCGTCGCTGGATTTATTAGTTTCCCCAGCTCCTGTGCTCTTCGACTCCAATTTCGCTTCTCTTCTCTCAGCGCGAGTCTCCCGCTTGCTCTTCAATGGCGAAACTGGCTCGCCAATGGAATTAGCAACCGTACTCGAGGACGACTCTCCAGCTTTTAAAATTTTCTTTTGATCTCCGACTTTCGGTGGAGACTTTGCTCCACGTTTCGTTTTCGAAGTCGACCTGTCACCCTCGTCGCTATCTTTCGTCGGTGATGCTTTCAATGCACATTGTTTCTGATTAGATTCTTCCAGTACAGGCTCATTTTTCGATGATTTCCGACGCCGCGTCGTCGATGGACCAGGAACACATCTCTCCGTCGTTTTTAAAGAAACTCTAGCTATATTTTCTAATTTTTCCTCATCGCTACCAGGAAACGTGACTTTTGCAGGTCTCAAACCTTCTGACGTTTGTAAATATATCCTACCATTGAGAAACTGAAAATTATATGAAATTAATTTTTTGGTACTTTGATAGATTTATATTTGCAATATAATTATCTGATTACCCTCGTTCCGCAAGCAGCACAATGAATCGTAGCTGTTTTGAGACTAGGATCGGACGAGTCGTGGCACTCGCATTTGCAGTTGTCCCCACCGTAAGGATCGTCCTGGGACGTCGGCAGTGGTAATTCTATATTCTCGTAAAGCTCCGGCGAATCCTCTGTGTACACTTTGTGCTTATCGTAAGGTCCCATAGGACAGGTCAAATTTTCAAAGAGATTCATTGCGAATAGACTGAAAAGAAAGAAGAATATAAAATACGAAAATAATTAAATAATATACAAAAAGTATAATTACCTTTCCGGAGGTTTGCCCATGGGTAATACTTGAAGAAATAAATCCATCACGACTGGATGACCTCGTAATATGGGATCCATAGCTGCATGAACATCCGCCATCGTGACATAACGATCGGAAGCTAATTGAGTAATTGCTTTCATGATTTTAGTCAGACGAGACGGTTGCTTGGCGAAATAAACTTGCACGACGTTCATAAATTCGCTCATTTTTCGCAACATCGTGTGATTGGTCGATTCGTCGATCATCGCAGCTTGATGCGGGGTCAAGAACAGCAAAAAGTCTGTCTGCAGCTCCGGATAATCATGAAGCGTATTGCAAACGTCTTTGTAGAAATCTACAGCGAAAATATCTTTGGTTTTTCGTAACTTTTCTTTCGTTTGGTTAATTTCTGTCGTGGTCTCCGAACTTTCGTCTTCATTGTTATCTTCATCGTGCTCTGCTTTGTTCAGGTTTTCCATCTTCTCGTTGTACTCTAAGAATAATTTGAAGACAGCTCTCAAAGTCTCAGGATTACTGGTTTCCAACGTAACGTGTAACTTTTGTAGATACGACTCTGCAAACTCTGTTTCGAAATAAAATGAAAATGGGAATTACAGTTGAAAAAATTTCAAAAATTGTACACAATGAAATAATGCAACGTACTCGCTGCTCGCTCTTCTTGAGCAGAGTAACTCTCTGCCTCCAATAATCGTTTTATGTTCTCCAGTTCTCTCGCTTCCTTCGCTCTTTTCCTATTCAGTGAATCTTTCTTTATCGTCGTACTCGCTAGCATCAGTTCAGCGATTTCATCCTCATTGTCCTGAAATAAAATTTTTTTGTATAATATATGCAGAATTTTTGAGGGGAAAATTCTTTATCGTAATTTCGATTTACCCCTTTTGTTGATCCGCACGATTCCTCAGAATCTTTCGAAGATTCACTCTTCGCTCTTGATTTTACTCTGCTACAACTTGACAGTCCTTTCGAGCTTGAAACTTGCGTCATTAATTTCATGTTTTGAGCACTTTTCATTTTTGCTAATCGAGGTGTAGTTTTCCTCAACTGAGGTGATTTCGACGTGCCTGACGTTTTGTCGTTATTCGTTGCAGCGGTACTTTCATCGTGAGTTTCCGACGTGGACGAATTTTGAACCATAGACGTATTGAGAGAATTCGGAATGCTCGGTAACATATTTACAACAGGATTTCGTAGACTCTCGTCGACGATGATATTCGAAGATGGTTCGATCAGAGCAGATATTTTGTTTGGCAAGACCTTTCTGCGCCAAGATCTTTTTTTGTATTCATATTCAATGAAATTTCGCCACAATGGAGGCAGCAGATTACGAGGTTGAAATTTTGGAGCTTTAAGTTCGATGCTCAACGGTAAACAATGAATCGTGTTCGGTGCGCTTCCTGTCGTGAAGTAATGCTGAAAATTTCAAGCTTGCTAAATTCGATTCTCAAAATTTCGAGTTTACAATTTTGTACCTTTATTGGATTTGGTCTCTGCTGTTTCCTTGCAACATCTATGTGCCTGAATAGGGCTGTGACGTCTCTACATGGAATCATATATTTATTTATTAATTGTGTGACGTCCATTAGCTTCATCCCTTTGCTGGGGAATTTCGTTGCTTTCGAATCAACGTATGGTGTAAATTGTTCGAGACCCAGCGCAATAAGACTGAAATATAAAAATCCAATAAATAATTTTTGTCGCTATTGAACGAATGGTAATGAAAATACTTACGAATCTTCGGACTTCAGATATGGCATTCTGCTTGAATTTGCCAGTGACGGTCGAAATTGAGTGTGCGGTAATAGTTGAGGGTACATAAAAGCTTTGCATTCGACGAATAATTTAGATAGCTCGGGATGAAATTTTGAATTGTACTTGTGACCGTTGTTTCCCAAGTTAATGTCATTTTTTGCTTCTTGTTTCATGAATTCTTCGTACTCAGCCGCGAAATCTTCATCCTCAAACTTCGTTTCCCATTTTTTTACGAAGTCCAATCCATCTTCTAAGTTTTCCACGTTGAATGTTGAGTTTGAACCATCCGTGAGATATCTGTGAAATATGAACAGAATTTTTAAAAAATGATCCCAAAAATTTACTTCTTTCGTAAAAATAAAGTTCTTTTAAATATTCACACCTCAAGCTGTTGAGATTTTCTTTACACTTTTTCGCGTGGACATGGTATTTTGGATGCATGTACATCATACCGAAATGTTGAGTCATCAGCTGTACGTGCTGTCGTAATTGAACTGCTAGGATATTTAATTGACCGGCATTGACCAATATCGGAAGCTCGGACTCCGCTAACGCGGGAAGTAGATCGACCATACAATTATTCTAAAACAAGATTTTTAGTTAACGTTGGATGTATCTTAATCCGAGTTCTTTTTTTAAAATCGCGGAATTTTTTTATATCACGTACTGTCGATACGTTCTCCATCGATACTAAAGAATTGTCCGGTGTGTTTCTTTTTTTCGGCGACTCTGTCTGATCCTTTGTGAACATATCTTGAAAAAATTCAAAAAGCTCTGCAACTAAGTCATTCAACTCTTTTTTGGTGACTTTCACAGCTTTGTCCATTCGCAATTCCTCTTTGTCCACTGCAAAATTAATACGTTAATATTAATTAAAAAAAGATGTTTATCATGAATCAAAGATTTGTTTATAAATTGATCAGAGTGAGCATAAAATTACAGAAATCTGTTTCTTTATCCTCTAAAATGTTGTATTCCGGATCAGCTTCTGGATCGTCTTCGATAGCTGCATCATGACCAAGCGGCTGAGTAAATTCTTTCAGAAAATTATCCCAGTCTGGGTCTTTATCACAGTCCCAATCGTACATGTCGATTGTGATATCTGGTGGAATGAAAGCTTGCTCTATTTGTTCCAGAGGTGTTTCACTCAGAGAGAGTTTCGATCGCGTTCTTTGTCCAATGCTTTCTGCTTCGGTTGGTACATGAGGTATTCTGTAATCACATTTAATAAAATATTATCCAACATGAATAAATATAAAAATAAAAACCTCTATATACAAAATTTAACGAAATAGCATCCAATACTGATAAATTGTCAGTAAAATACCAATTTTCATTGGTTCTCCATTCTTACCCTGGAATTTTGAATATTCCATCATTGATAAATTGTCAGTAAAATACCAATTTTCATTGGTTCTCCATTCTTACCCTGGAATTTTGAATATTCCATCATTGTCGTATTGGACCTCTGTTAACGTTTGAGCCTCTGTTGTTGGACGAGTTTCTTCTAAGTTTGCTGGTGTTGAGGGTTGAGAATCCACATCGCTGTTCGTTGAAGTGTCAACCTCGGTCTCATCGTCGCTCTGCTGATCCTGGTCAGGATTGTATTCTTCATCCGATGAATCTTCAGACAATTCTTTTTCTATCAGTTCTTGTACTTCGGACGATGCAATTTTCTTCACAGGAGTCATCGGCCAAGGCATGTTTGGTTGCTTCATCGCTAGTTCCCTGGTTTAAACAAAAAAAATTGTAATGAATGATTTCTCTTCTAAATAGAAAAAATTTATAGAATTCTAAGATATTGTACTTTGCTTTGGCTCTTGTGAGCTTTGGCTCGAAAATGATTTTGTCCTCTGTATTTTGGAGTCGATTTTGTACCATGGCCATCACATGTTCGTTAGTTATTACGTGTCTTAGGATATTCTTAACATTCGTAGCAGTTAAATTCGTTTTAGCGGCTTTGGCATCCAACTGTCTCTCAATTTCTTCTTCCATTTCGTTCAGAGCGGAAGTGTCGTCTATTTCAATTCTTAGACGCTTTTTTGGTCGTTCAAAATCATCGATCTCAGCAACATCGATTTGCAAGCCAGTATTTTCGGAATCTGAGGATTCATCACTCATATTTTTCAAATCGATATTGAACTCGAAGGATAAATTATATTTGTTCGGTGATGGTGTTTTGGCATCCTCCGACTCGAACGTTGCATTTTTGTTCGGGGTTTCCATTTTTATAGAAAAATAATTTGTAATAAACTCGCAAAAGAAAATATCACTGAATGACAACAAGAGCCTCAGACATTATTTTTATCGCGTTTTTACTGCACGATGAAACAAAAACTTAGGTTAGCAATTGTTCGTGCATATTTTAGAGAACTGTAACTTTATCACAAAAATTTATTTAAGTCCTATCATTAAGTTCACTGAGAGATAGACAATGAGAATGCATGATTTTTTTAATATGTCAGACAAATAAAAAATTCTGATTACTGATTTTAATGTTGATTATCCTGTAATCGAGAGCAGCACAAAAATAAATAACATTTCGCGTCAAATACGTACAACGTATCAAAGGAGCACAATATTTACGATTACAGAAATATTTATTTACAAAAAAACACGAGACAATATTTCCGTGTAATTAATCATTGAAGTAAACATATGATCGACCACAGCGGTCAGACTGACATTTCATCCTCCGCGAGGAGCGACGATTGGCTTTTGCCGCAACTTTCGAGCGGGAAAACAAGTTGCGCGCGTAACCCCAAAAATGTACACGATTTTTACGGAGTGCGCGCAGTCCATTGGATTCGAGAAAATTGTACTTGCAGTCTTTTTTAAACTTGAGTAAAGCACATTGAATTCTGAATGAGAGTTTATTAATAAAAGTTTATTCCAAAATTCATTCAGTAATTCAGTTCTTCGAATTATTTTTCTTAAATTTTGAAATTTGAAATTCTGAAATATTACGAATTTTTCGAACTTTTTTGATAAGTAGCAATTTTTCGCTTTTTTTTTAATTTTTCGAAAATTTCGAACGATAAAGTTTCGACATTAGAAATTTTTGAACAAGAAGTAATTAAAAATAAGATAAAAAGTGAATGCTAAAATATGCATATTTTTTTGGCTTATAATTTTTTTATGTAATCATTATCGTAATTCGTTTATATAATTTTCTTGTGATTGAGAAAAAAAATGTATACATATATACTTATGTGTGTATAAGAATATGTGTATAAGAAGAATAAGTAATTCTACGTCATTTCGCACGATTTTAAAAATCGTATTTTTTCATTTGGTTCAATTTTTTTTGTTTTTATACGTATCGAAATATACCTAATCCTGATTTTTGAGCCGTTAATATTCAAAAGCCACGGAGTTATAAAATTTTGAAAATCGCAAAAAAATAACAACATGGTAATTTTCTAGTCGTCATATAACTCCTGTTGAAATTATCGTAATCACGTTTGTCTGGTGGCTATTTTCTTCGTTTTGAAATATAGATTTGAAAAAAAATAGAAAAATAAAAAAAATATATATTTTTCCTGTTTTTCTCTCAACTTTTAACTTAAGTTTTGATTTTTTTAAAGAGCGACATTTTTTATTTTCCCGAAGAAAATATATGTTATCCTAAGCTGCAAAACGAATATTTCAATTTTTAGAGCCAATAATTCACATTTTTTAAATAATAAATTCGAGTTTTTTTGTGAATTTTTAATTTTTTACTTAAACTATAATATAATTATGTAAAAAAAATAATTTTCAAATTACTCATACATACTTGTTTACATTCTGTGTATAAGAATATACATATAAAAATGTGTCCTTACTCATTTGTTTGGATTCGGACTCGGAATCCAACGATGTTGATGATAATAAAGTAATCACTCTTTTAATTATATTTTTGTCATCCGAAAACATCGTTAAACCACATCTAATTCGTATCATTTTCTCTATTCCCAATATATAAATGTATACGCGTTTCATTTACACGTAAAATTGTTTTTTTCTTTATTCGATCGAGATAACTTAAACTGAGATTTTGAAATATATATAAATTTTTTTATATACCTAATACTCATTAGACATTTTAGAATAGCAATTTTGAAAAATCGTAATGCGTTGATGAGAAAATGTGTTCGACGTAAAATATTGCTCCAATGATGACAATCATGTGTAAAGTCTATCGTGATGAGTATACAAATTTTCAAACTTCTATATATCGATGTAGATAAAAACAAAATTCCCTAATGTTCGAGTCTGAGGACCCTCGAATATAAATAAGACGGTCAGTAACGGTCGAATCACTTTTGGTGACGGTCGGAGTTGTTCTACAATTTCTCGTCGATTTTACACTCATTTTCGTATACCGAGAAACAAACATCGTAAAATATTTGCAAAAAAAATTATTAATTTAAAAAAAAAGTTATTAATATTTTTGTGCAAAAATGAAAACAATTGTCGTTCTCGGTCTGGCCCTGGTGTCGATCGTGTCCCTCGCACAAGCTCAAGATCTCGGAGTTCTGTTGGGAGACCAACGAATCGTTCAAAGAGGAATCAGGTGTATATTGGATCAAGGAGCTTGCGACATGATCGGGAGACAAATTAAACGTAAATATCGAAAAAGATAATTAAAAATATAATAAAATAATTTTTTTTCACCACTACAATGTTATAATTATTTTTACAGTTTTACTTCCTGAGGCCCTCAACAACCAATGCCAACATTGCAATCCACGACAGAAGAGGAATGCTCGAAAATTGATGCAATTCATGCAATCGAATTATCCACACGAATGGAACGAAATAGTCAGGCGTTATTCAAGACGAGTGTAAATGTTAAATGGCATCGACGAGAATTTTTCAACGTTTCGAAACGTTTACGATCTTGTGTTAGAAGACATTATTTTTCTGAATAACGAATTTAACTGTACTAAAATTTGACCTTTTGTGTTTGTATTACATTGACCTGTGTTGTCATGTTTGTATTGTCAGAGTTTATATGAGAAAACAAAATTTGTTCAATGCTCGATTTGTGCACAAAATTAAACGAAGACTGATCAATGTAGACTTATTATTTTTTGTTATTTTTGTAATTATATAAAAATAAATTTCTTATGAATACGTATGATACAATTTTTTATTGTTCATTTTACTTCGATTCAATATATGTTTCTTATGAATATTAATGGTAGAAAAATTGGTTCAAAACCTACGCAGCAGGTTATCCAGCATTTTCTGATAAGGACGTGACAAGATTCGTATGGACTTTGACTAAACGCAAACTCGCAACGTCGCGTTACTCATTCGATAAAATTATCTTCAGTAAAGGTAGTGGACACAGGAATGTTAAATGTCTCTTTGCTTTTCTGAAATGAAATTATTTCGACTAAAATTTCGAAAATGTAAGTTACTGAGTTAAATATAAGTTTTCTTCCACAAAATTGGAATATTGAATTTTTTTTACGTTCTGAAAAATATTTTTTTCTTTAATTAAAAATATCTAATAAAGTATTATTAATTTTTTCATTTACTCTGACAATTTTGTCACTAGTGTTTGATTCCAGGTGCGTTTTTTAAGTTTGTAAATGTAAGTTTTGTTCCACAAAATTGGAATATTGAATTTTTTTTACGTTCTGAAAAATATTTTTTTCTTTAATTAAAAATATCTAATAAAGTATTATTAATTTTTTTATTTACTCTGACAATTTTGTCACTAGTGTTTGATCCCAGGTGCGCTTTGTAAGTTTGTAAATGTAAGTTTTGTTCCTTAATATTGGAATATTGAATTTTTTCACGTTCTGAAAAATATTTGTTTCGTCCTTAACTAAGAATATCTAATAAAGTATTATTAATTTTTTTTACTCTGACAATTTCGTCACTAGTGTTTAATCCCAGGTGCGTTCTGATACAGCGCTGGCTGTTATCAACACGCATTTATTATTCTTAATGAGGTCGCATATGATCACAGACATGACTGAAGAATTTCTAAACTAAGCTAACGAAAATCCAAGAACATCCTCCAACGAATAGTCAAACAGTCGAAAGTCCAGCTTGTAAAATTCCCCCAATTTTCGAAGCTGCTTGAGAGTCAGAGTGGAATAATATCTATCGAGCTTGCTCGCGGTGGGTTCGCTCGTCTGTGGCCTCGTCGGGAATCTAAACACGCAACCATTTTATTATTACTTTTACCATTCTTAATTAATTTTTTCCTTTGATAAAAATAAAATACAAATTCACTCACACTACCGGCTTGGAGCCAATTCTTTCGAGAACCTCAGTAGCATCCTCTGCGAGACTCTCGTACCTGCTGACCAGATTATAATTAACGGTACACGGTAGACAGAGATCGGTTATCGGTAACCAATGCTCGTTACGACTATTTTGCGTGTCATCGCTCGTTATGAAATCGACGAATTCTGGAAAAGTGACGTCGTCGCCTTTTATCAGAGATTCCCTCGTGGCGTTTGGTCTGTATTTCTGAAATTAATTAAATACGAAGCGTTTAATAATTAAATATGACAAGTGTCGATAAAATTTCGTCGACCGGTCCTTTTTTTATGAACTCGTGTTTCACCTTGACTATACGACGACCGAAACGTGTTTGAAAGTACTTTGGACTCTTCTCGTCCTTCGTCTCGAGTTTGTTCCTGTACGCAGAAAGTAATCTCTCGAGGGGATGCCTGACAACTATTAGCGTGTCGTAACTGGCTAATTTTTGCTCGATCTCGGGCATTGTGAAATTGCTCAGTCGTTTGAAAGTCTCGGACGAGTGTGCCAGGTCGGCCGGTATCTCCAGCGGATCGTTGCCGGGCCACTTTCCCGTTATTATCATCAGCACCCTCTTCCAATTCGTACAGGCGACCTAAACATACGAAAAAGGTATGAATTTTGAAAGATGTTGAACGCCAATGATGAAAACATATTTAATGAAAAAAAAAGAAGAAAAGTCGAATTCGGGCAGGTGACTTATTGTTATTAAATTAGTCGTGTGGTGCATTCAAAGTCATCTGATTTTAAAAAAATAGTTTTTAAAGGTTAGTTAAAAATTGGGTGTCTATTCTTACATTAGTAAAATTAATAAATTCGGATCAAACGACGACAAATCGTGGAAGTGGAATTCATGTGTCGTTTGACGTATGACGAAGACGACGACAACATCCTCTTCATGCAAATTGCATACCACAAAGTTATCATTTTGCATACTTTCAATTTTTTCCGATGATTCTACAATTGGGAATTTATTTCGGTTTTGATACCACAATATAGACAAAAACATAGGAAATTTAAAAATGATAAAATTTTTAGATGAATTTGGCGAGAATGGTAGAACGTCAAATAACTAAGAATCAATTTTTAAAAATTTTTAATCCACGTCAATATTGAGCAATTGATTAACGAAATGCATTATTATGCACGGCGTGTATGTCTGTATGTCTGAAGAGCGAATTTTCTTTTGGTCTATTACTCTTTAAATAAAATTGAGGACGAAAATTTTGAATAAATAATATTGTAAAATTTTTCGTAGAATAACATTCTGTCCAAATTCCATCAAATTCTTACCAATTTGATTTTTAGTATCAAAACCCCAGAGCAATCACAATCAGAGTATATTTCTTTCGATTCTAATAATTGTTCTCTGGTCCAAATTTTCACAAGTGAATTCACTTATAGATTGATAAAAAAATAAACAAAGACCGGACAACAGGTTTCTCGCGGGAGACGCGCCCGTTGTTTGTTCATTTTTTATTAATTAATACGTAAATTCTCATGAAAATTTGAACCAGAGGACAATTCTTGAGCTCAAAAGGAATACACTCTAATTTTTTCAAACTTAATTATTCGATTTTGAGGGAGGAAGATTGTAATTCCTCTTAAGGGGTTTCGGTAGTAAAAACGAAAATGATAAGAACTTGATGAAATTTGGACAGAATGTTCTTCTATGAAAAATTTGAGAGTATTATTTTTTTCAAAATTTTTTTCCTCATATTTACAGAGTAATAGAACACCAAAAATACGCTTTTTGGACATATAGATATGCACACCGTGTAAAGAACGTATTTTGTTAGTCAATTACTCAACAACGACGTGGATGAAAAATTTGAAAAAATTAGTTTTTAGTTATTTGAGGTATAAGAACATCCTCGCCAAATTTCATCAATCTTATCATTTTTCAAATACCTATGTGTTTAACATGCGTTTGTCTATATTGTGGTATCGAAACCCTTTAAATAAAATTCAGGACGAAAATTTTGAAAAAATAATATTTAACATTTTATCGAACAATAACGTTCTATCCAAATTCCATCAAATTCTCATCAATTTCAATTTTAGTACCGTTTATTATCCCTTAACCGTTAATTTTACCCAAAAAAAAAAATTCTGAATTACTTTTGGCACATAACAGTAGAGAAACTCATGCTCGTCATCAACGAGAAGATTCCGAAAGTCATTGGGAACGAGTTTCCGCTTTTTATCTTCCTTGGTACCGGATAACTCATCACAATTGTACTGTAGCCTTTCCTGACGTTCGACGAGGGCCGACCTCGCCAGGGCGTTCGAACTGTTCCACGAGTAATCGGAGATTTCGTCTCCCGTCGCGCCATCACCGAAAATCCTCGATACTGGATTCGCGTCTATCGTCAACCAGACGAAAAGTGAAACGACCACGTAAGTGCATAATATTATTCCGACAGCACGCCATCCTATCATGATAATCCTTCCTTCTCTTAGGGAACATTGATTCACTGAGGTCACGTCGGTCACGCTCCGCTCTCTGTAAATCAAAAAAATCGTTACGTCAAATTTAAAAAATCGTTAATTCAAAACATATTCCAGGGGAGGTTCTGTCATTTCATGCTAGTCAAATCAGTAACTGTTTTTTCGCGTTTTCAAATGAAACTTAATTTAACATATTCCCATATTTGATAAATCTTCTCAATTTGAAAAATTATTTTTTCATTTTAAACATTTCCATATTACACAAAATGAACAAAAAAACTATTTTATAGTGTTGATTTGATTCACTTTCTTGTATCAATTAGTATGGAGTCACGTGATATGTCAACGAAATGGTACTTCTATGAGCAAATAATTCTCTCATAACTTCCGTAACTGTAATTTTTTATGTGAGAATCTCAACCCTTATAGTCCAAGGAATCCGTGAATTTTTTCAGATTGCCGAAAAGTTCAATCTAAATACATTTTTTTTTCACTTTACGAAAGTATGGTAACCATTTCTCAAAAGACTCTATAATTTTTTCTAGCTTTTAAGCAATTTTAGACAAGTTCATTCTCACTTGTTCAGTCGGCAACGCCACATCAAATTTCGCTATCGAGGAACGGACATTGTATTCTTTACTGCCAGAAAAATTCCATTGCTAAAGTTCATTTTGATAATTATGACTATACCTCCTTAAAAATATTAATTCATTATTTTTTCGTTCCTTCAATTTCTTCGGCACTCGTAATTACGCGTTATCTACAAATTACAAGATTGTACGATCATTAATATCATTCCTAATGATCCTGCATGAAGAAAGGAAAAAAAGCATGGCGAACGTGATAGGAAAATTAAATGAACGGGATCGTGGCTCGGCCGGTTATTTCTGGCACACCCGCATTCTGGGTTACGACCGAACGATAAATCGAACAAGTTTTGACGATAGAATCTCGCTCGTAAAAACGTGAGAGAATAGAAGTTCATAGACGGATGTTTGTTTACTGATTGCGCGCGAATACATCGCGGAGAGACGGTAGAAAAAGTAAACACAATCGCAGATGCGAATTGATGGTGCGTTCGAGTCGCGACAGATGTCGCTGTTTCGCGTTTTCAAACGTTCGTCACGATGTCAATTTGACCTTAAAAGTTAACGATATGCGAGTCTCGCGGCTTCGTGTACACATTTTGATAGAAAAAAAAGATGCATTTCAAGATTCTCGTGTTGTATTACGAAGTCTGAACAGCGTCGCTGCATTCGCAGTTTTGTTTCGTATCTCATTGATTTTTTTTAGATTTTTCGCAGAGATTGAAAATTTTATTCGGTAAAAACGCAGAACACGATTTTTATGACTTTTAACGTTCTTCACGAGATGAGAAATGACGTAAGATTGAGAAAAAATTAAATTGCGTCGATATTTGCGTATACGAGTATAGGATGCAATTGAGAAATCCGGTTCGGTCGAAACTCGCCAGGAAAAAGAGGACCATGCCTAACTGTATGCAGAGGCGCATCTCGTTGACCGTCAAATCATATTCATAATAATAAACTAGTCTGGAAATCGAAACAGCCCACGCGCACTCAATAATGTTGACTCTCAAAATAAGAATTTTTTTTCCATTTTTTTATCAATCGATAATAATAATATTATTAATTATTATTATCTTTTTAATTTGCATGCATGCAAATTATAATTATTATTATAATTTCCATAAATAATATTTTAGGTAAAAAATCGTGTAATACTCGAGATTAACAAATTTTAACTTTTTTTTTTTGAATACTTACGTACGAACTCCACAGATTTAAATTCCACGAAGAGGACAACGGATAATAAAATAAACGTTTATTTACAAAAACTTATAATTTCGAATATTTTAAATATTGATTGTATAATTTGAGAATTTTATAATAAGTTTATCGAAATGGTGAGAGAAAAAAAAGCGATTAGATTTGCTGACGAACGTGGAAGATTCGTCCATCGATATCTTCACGAGCGGCAGCGCAACCGTGAACTAAACCTGCCAGAAAGGCCTTCAGGTGGCAGACGACTTCGCGCGCCACCTTTCGCTTCTATCGGCTCCGAGTTTCTATATCTATGGAGATGAACACACACACATATATTCGTACTCGAAACGATTTTCCGTCCTCCGATCAGTGATCAGTCTTCCGACGATGCGTTCGGGAGAGAGACTCGTTGTCTTCGATGAATATTATGAAACAGCGTGCAAAGCCGATGCGACTCGCTCGTTTACGAGCGTACGCATCATTGTATTCCGTTCGATACGTTACGCGGATCGAGACGAGACGCGCAAACGCGTTAATCACAGAATCCGCGACACACGCGTACCGGCAAATTCGCTGGACAAACGGAATTTTCACGCAATCTTTTTTTTTTCTATCGCTTTCTCATTACAGAAAATACATAAATCATCGTCATTCGGCGCTTAGATTTTTTTCCCAACGCACTGCGTTACGTTAAAAATGTCGCGACACAGAAATGACACAAGAGCCCGTTGTTTCGCGTGTCTGAAAAAAGATTGAGGTTAAGAATTTTTTTGCATAGATTGAAACGGTCCGAGAAAGAGAATGCCGCGATTGGTAGGATTTTTGTCATACAGTTGAAATTCTATAGGTTCGCGATTTCCAAATAGTGCATCGGGATGATTTTTCCACTACCAATCATCGAATAAAGCGAGACACGCGATCGAGAACGTTTTTCAATTTTTTTTTATTCGCGATTCGGAAAATTTCGGCGCCACGTAAAAAATTTAAGCAGCGATGAAATCGAGTGTAGACAGGAATTTAAAATGTACGGACGAATTTTTACTAGGACATATTTAATAACGGTGAATACACTGTATGCTTACGAGCCAACAGTCAGGGTCAAGCGGCGACTCGCACGAGCGTTGTGTCCAGTCGCTCCTGCCCCGTTCCTCTCTATCTCTCTCTTCGTTTTTTATTTTATTTTTCATTCCGCTCACTCCGGACGCATTGAATTGTATATCTCGTGGATTTTTCCCCCTTTGCTATCTCTCGTCTGTCTTCTTTGCTCTGTGCAGTTTGCCAAGAACTCGCTCCTTGTCTTTTTAATATGTAAACATGCGGATTATCAGAATTCTGCGTGTCGAATGTGAGAATAAAAGAGAAATGTTGCAGAACAAAAAATCGCAATATGAGTAATCCTTTTTTGGGGAGTCTTATAATATTTGAGGTGTGCCAATACTCACAATTTAGACATACAAATGCAAAACATACAATGAATTGAAAAATAATAAATTTTTCATGAAATTTTGGAAAAATTCTTTTTAATGACAAATAAGTAACAAAAAGCTGTTGACGTCTTTAAGAAATTTTAAAATTTATGTCTCAGAATGTAAGAACAAAAAAAATTTTCCATACAAATGCAAAATATACAGCGAATTGAAAAATAATAAATTTTTTATAAAATTTTGGAAAAATTCTTTTAAACGACAAATAAAGCTGTTGACGTCTTAAGGTAGTTCTATAGATTTTTCGATTTCTTAGGATTTTCTTGAAAATTTGCACAAGCCTTCTTTGATGTGACCTACATACGTGTACCAAATTTCAAGAGGGTTTACCACGTAGAT